>JAWQRJ010002229.1:0-13948 GCA_033557515.1 Diorygopyx duplodentatus | reverse complement strand
CAGTATAATTATGTAGCACCACAGTAGGGTATATTTATTATATTTGTAAATTGAGACCCACAGTAAAAGTCAGGTAATGATATTTTAAGTTTAGTTTTTATTCATGGAGAATGACTGGCGTTACGATACCCATAAACTTCTCAGTCATAAAATGAATACATTGTTTCTCCATAAGAGGTTCTTTCGCGACAACTTTCTTAAAATCAAAGATATGTTAAATCTGCTTGCACCACGGGAAAGCTTGTTCTTTTCCGCAAAGGAACCATTCGAAATTGACTATATTTGGATTGTTATAAAACAAAAACTAAATGCAATATCTCGAAATGGCTTTCACGTAGTGAAAGCCATGCTAGTACTATTTTCGAGCCGAATTTTCACGCCATCGCATAGCAATTAAGCTATCTATGACATTTCTTTGGGAGTTGATGTACAGAGAATATCTCTAAGAAATCGTGATATAGTTGCGGGATTCTCAGGGTAATGATTTGTTAGTATTATGTTGTAAACAGTCTGCATGATCTATGATAAATAACTTTTAATTAAAAATGAAAAGAAAAAACCAAATCCCAATACAAGTAACTGTAAGAAAACTTACGTAGATGAACATAACTCACATTGTGTCAGTAATGCATTTCTTATGAAAGTGTTGTCCACATCTATTGCATGGAATTTCTGCAGTTAATTCACCGCAATGTAAGCAGTGTGATAGACATTTTCCGTTACTGTCCTGTATGATGCATTGTTGCATTTTCTGTCTGTAATCTGTTGGATTTGAAAATGGACATTCTTTTAGTAGGCACTCCATGTAGTTACATGTAAGCACCCCACAATTATAACCGTCCTTCTGCTTGCTGTAATCAGCCACGTTTATTAATTTATATACATATAACGAATAGGTGTGGACGTGATATTGGTTTAATTATGCTTTCGAGTTTGCTTTTTGATAAATATTCTAAGGAAGTTTTTTCATTAATTCCCATTGGATCCATGACCAAACATGAAAGCCATAAATACTAATCTGTCGTCTAGCACTTGGTACTAGAAGCTCTAAAATTGAAAATAATATCGAATTCCCCATACGACGCCAAAGCGAAAGCTCTTCTACCAAAACTAATTTATAGCTAAGGGGAAGGTACCTACCGCATCGTTCTCCCACAAATTGTACAAAATGCTTGAAGGTTTATAGCGATTTTTGAATTATTACAATTGAGACTTTCTTATGCATTTTTTATTTAATTGAACACCCAATTTGATTAATCGCAACCGGGTAAATCGCAAACTCTTTTGTTTCGTTCAGCACCCCGTTTCATAATGTTCCAATCGCTAAGATTTTTTTTAACTAATGCGTTAGTAATTTTAATATATAAACTTTTCCCACAATTTGATCTCAATAATCTGAAACAATTTTTAAATACATTATTTCAGGTTATTAATAATTGCTACCTATCGCGTGGAAAGCATTCTAGATCATGTTTTGAGTGATTCATCTTTCAACGTTTCGTAAGAAACTAGCAGGGTAAATATTACTTGATGTAGTGTTGCATTGTGCCAAATTAAGCTTCTGAGAATATCGCTGTAAAAAGAAAGAGTTTCATAGCTTTATTTATTTATTAAAAAGACTTTTTTATTTTATTAAAAAGAATTTTACTTATTTATTAAAAAGACGTTCTATATTACATACGGTGAACATCGGTAGTGTATAAAGAATCTCAAATTAATTCAAATGTAATTTTTGAAAACACAAAAGGGAATCGTTTTTATCAGAGCAGAAGCAAAATTTGTTTAGTTTACACAAAATTATATAGGATCATTAATTTCCTTTTGTAGGAAAACATACATTTTTCATCAGCTAGATTTTTAGCTGCCCCACAATCAGTTCTTTTAGCAGCTGATCTGAGTGAACTATATACCACGAGCGCAACCTACTTCTTATAGCATTGCTTTGAAAAGTCTGAATGTTTCAGAGCTTACTTAATTTGACCGAAATACTGGTTCCAGATAAGTATCTGATGGGCATTACTGTGTCCTGGCAGTTTAAAAACTCATAATTTTTGACTTGCTTTTCCAATTACTCTAGAATGTTGCGAGAATGTTCTCGTAAGAACATTCTCGCAACAAATTTTTACTCTGCGTCAAAATTCTTTATGTCACCGAGAACAACGTCGACCTGTTCGCTTGGTACGTCAATTCTCGATATCTATCCGCATAATTCCCGAATATTACCTCGAGCCGTCTACTCGGGGCTGTTATGGAAAACGGCGCGAAAGGCTGCAGGCGATAATTCATGCGGTAAAACGCGCAGGGGGCGTAGAGAGCGGCCCGTCGATGCCTGAGTCCTAGGAAAGTTTCGGCATCGCGACGGTTCAGGACCCGGGCTCCCAGGATAACGACCGTAGGCGCCGCGATGCTGTAAACAAAGTGATCAATAACAACTACCGGCGACCTACCTGGGCCCCGCCAGATCCATAACTCAAACGCGAACGCATAAAACACCGTTACGACGACGACGGCGACTCCTACATTAACATATTAGAACCTGTTTGACAACGGGTGAATTACGGCATTTCAACCCCGATCGAATTATACGCCTATTAGTTAAATACACGAGATGACTTATTGAAGCCAGTTATGGTTCCTTACGTTGAATTATTCACCAAGGACTAATTGAGTGCCCAGTATTCTTACCAGATGGAATTTGGCAAAATTGTTGATTATCAGGAGAAACTATGAAACTCAAAAAAAAACAAAAGGAAGAACATTCGTAGACAAAAGGTTCTGGGCAAAAAATCTATGTACAAACTTATGTACAAATTTTGTACAAACTATCTACAAAATGTTGAATAGGAATATAGCTTTAGGGTTACCATGGCTGTGGGATAATAGTTGTATGCCTCGTATACAACTGTCGATGTACTGGTGCAAATATGATAGCCTATATAACATTTTTAGATGCGACTTTTTCTGTAAATTGAGAACCACGTTCAATAAAGTTCAAAATATCTTAGGCAAAAAAATAATAAAATTTATTTTTCAAATACAGATTCTCAAAATTTTACAAAAAAACATTTTTTTCACATATACACACCATTCTTGCATTCATAGCCTTAAAATTAAAATGTATAAACACAGATTCATATTAAAAATTATTTATATTGAATGTTCCATCTTGCAAATATGGTAAATTGAATAGGCTAATTTTGGAAATGCTATATACTAAATTAAACGATAGATTCTGCAACAACAAACAGGACAGTACACAATTACCGGCAGATTGCTTCGAAATTTTAGAAGTTAAAACGTCACTATAATATGTACTATCAAATATAGGTTAAAACCACGTTAGAAGTAACACTGACATATAGAAAAATGTCAATTTCCAAAACAAAACATTTTAGAAATAATTGATTTTTAAAATAAATAAATTAAATGCACCTGAAGGTCTGAATTCGATGCTCACGAAAGATAAATAGCTCGAACCTTATATCGTTGGAAAGGGAAAAAATAAATTAATTTGATAATTTGATAATCAACCATTTAATTTATCCATTTAAAAAAATAAAACTTTGGATCATATCTCGAAACTGGTGCAAGGTAAAAAATATTTTTAAAATCTATCCTGTAGAATGTTTTGATGTCTACAACTTTTTCTCTCGAATTTTTTTGTTACGATAAATAATGTGGAAAATATTCATATCATTTGTAGAAAATGACAATTTTCAGTTCTTTCATTATATCTCGTAGGCGATGCATTTTTTTGGAAAAAGAAAGCAAGGTCTGAACAGCTTAGATAAACACGCCCATATTGTTCTATTGTTCAATGGTAGCTTAGGAGATATGAAGAAATAGATATGAAGAAAAATCATATTCCTCACAGATTTTAACGCACATCATACTATCCATGATTGAAACAAAAGACCACACATCTGTCAATAATATTGTTAAACCACTCTGGTATCATAAGGTTTAAATATTCATTTACTGCCGCATTTGAATCGAAATTCAAATGCGGCAGTCAACGAATATTTAAATTTATACCTCGACAGAAGTGCAGCATTTTGGGAAACCGTAATAGGGGACGAAAAAGATGAAGAGCATGGAATGACCATGTAGACAGAATGGATTGAGGAAGAATAGCTAAAATCGCATGAGATGGAAGGCCACGGACACGACGACCTCTAGGAAGACCTCCAAAGGGATGGAAAGATTCCTGGACATCGACATCACAAGAGAAACCATAAGTTGGAAATTACATGCCCAAGGCCGTGGAAAAAGAAGAAGTACGTGGAAAAAGAAGAAGTAATAGGTCCATTTATTTTTAACGAAACACTTAACTCAAACAGATATCTCGAACTGCTGCAACAGGAAATTGAAGATGCATTGGATGATCTACAAATTCAAGAGGAGAGAACTATTTTCTTCCAGCAGAACGACGTCTTTTGTTTTGAAAACAAAACATAGTGCTTAATCATGGATAGTGTGATGTGAGTTAAAATCTGTATGGAGTTGGATCTGTATGGATGATTTTTCTTCATATCTCCTAAACTATGAAAGATAAATACCTCGAGCCTTATATCGTTGGAAAGGGAAACAATCAAGTAATTTAACAATGTCAAAATAAACTATGGTTCCTATTAAAAAAAATACAACTTTGAAAATATAAAAAATGTTTTTATTATCTATCCTACAAAATGTTTCTACAACTACAACAATCTACAACTTTTTCCCTCGAAATTTTTTTATACGGTAAATAATATGGAAATATTCACATTTCAAGAATAAGAGTTACACCACTAGAAACAAGATTTGGCAGCTTTCAAATAAAAGAGCATACGTAAAAATCCACAGTTAATCACTTCTTTTTGCTTGATTCAACTTGGAAAAACATGACAACAAATGGTTTCGAAGTTTTGATTGTAACTTTCCAAATCTAAACGAAACAGTGCCAACAAATACACTATCAAAAAGAAAAAATATATTATCTTTATAACGCAGCAAACTTATTTATTGACAAACAAATGTCTGCATTTGTTTGTCAATAAATTGATTTTAAAGAGTTACAAGTATTTGTCCTGGGAAATGTTGCAAAAGTTGTTAAATTTGTAATATTTTATTACAAATTCAGGCAGGAATTCTTTTCTTCTAAGAAGTAGTTCTGTTACAAATAAAATCACAAACTGAATATAATAAAGCCAGTGTAAATTTAAAAACTCTAATAAAGGCAGTGTCTGTAGAATTTTACCAAAAATTTTACAAACATTACATTTTTGACAAATGTTGCACCCATTGAAACTACCAATGTCCAGAAAAATAAGATAGGTGTTTTCATATTTCATATTTGAAGTTAACAATTATTGCCAACTTAGCATTTGAAATTTGTGTAAGTACCCCTACCTTGCCCTTTTGCCCTTTCTTATCTTAAATTTGTTGTACTGGTTAAATAAAATGTGTTGTGTTTTTCTAAATTAAACAGGGTATATTAACGCATTTTTGAATTGCCCGTTGAATTTTTGGCCAATTTTATCAACATATATTTGCGCATACGTCGCACCGTTTAGGGAAGGTGGGGGGTTAGGTGAGAGAAAGTCGTGTGAGTGAGCCACACCAGTTGATTCAATATGTGTCCAGTCTGGAACATTATTCAATTTGCTAGAATTTTGGACATGTGTTACAACATTATGTTTCAAAATTCGCAGAGACAAGCTTACAGATTCTATTCAGATGCCACTATTTGCGACAGTTTTTGAATTATTATGGCAATTTTTGTAACAATGGTGACGACGTCATCGATATTTTTTTAATGGCAATCCCATTGTCTTATTGCGAATTTTTAAATAAGTATTTTTTCTACTTACGTGGGTTGCACAAGACGCTTTTTGAGAAAAACTCCACTGTAATTTAGTAAACTAAAAATAATAAAATGCATTAAATCAAATGTAGTGCGTTTTCTTATTTGTGGTTTTGCAACTTTCATTTGGAACATTGTTACCTGAAATAAATTTAAAGAGGAGTTTAAGAGCTCACATTACTGTCCTGCAGATAAAGGAAATGACAGTTTTTGAAATAAATGTCCCGAACGATGCGATTTTGGCCAAATATATGTTTAATAAAATAAACCATAAATTCTACAAGGAACCCAAAAATGTAATAATATACAGTGTGTTACGATTAAAAACTGAAGTTGCATAGCGTCTACAAGGAATGGGGCACCCAGTAACTAGAACTCAAACCATGTAACTTTTATTTGAAATGTTGAAATATGTTATCGATATTCTATCCAAGTTTATTAAATAATATATTCGTATAATAATTGTACTCTTTTGGTATTTGAATGTTTTATTAAATTATTCCTCGTACTCTACATGTTTCGTATTTATATTCATCATCAGGAGCCTGCTAAAAATCGTTACTATTAATCTATATTATATTAATTGTTATACCATATAATTTCTTGTATGTTTTATGACAATGTGCAATGTCTATGTTTGAACGTTTTCAAGTATGTTTGAGTGAAATTTAATTGTATAACGAAGTAGGTTAACTTACTTGTCAGATTGGTTTTGTTAATTGCTTAAAATATGTTGATCTTCGTTGAACTTATTATTTATTAATTGGGCGTGTAATTGTGTTTTGATAAACATGTGTGTCATTCTTTCATTCTGGTATTTAAATTTTGTTGGTGTCGTCAATAATTTAATGTTATAATGTGAAATGATTATCGTGTGCGGAATTAGTAACTTAACACTTTATATATTTGTGAAGAAAAATGAAGTGTTATATTTATATGTAATGGATTAGTTCATCTGAAAAGAACGGGTTGTGTTAGAATAAAGGTAGATTATTTAGAGATTTATTTAATATTAATTGTAATTGTAAGTTCCTTCAGATATGTTTTTGAATACTGAATGAAGTTAATTTAATGTAATGATGATGGAAAATTTGTAATCAGTGTTGAATTATTTCTACCTCGTGCTTGTAACTTAATGGAGACTACAGTCCCCATATTAAATTATTGACGACACCAACAAAATTTAAATACCAGAATGAAAGAATGACACACATGGTTATCAAAACATAATTACACGCACCATTAATGAATAATAAGTTCAACGAAGATCAACATATTTTATGCAATTAACAAAACCAATCTGACAACATGCTCCTTATGATGAATATAAATTCGAAACATTTATGATGATTGCACAAAACATTCCGTAAAGTTAATCGGAGATCAACGAGCCGTTAGCCAATCAGATTGAAGACTGAATTTGAATTCTCTAATCTGATTGGCAAACGGCTTGTTGATCTTCGATTAACTTTACGGAGATATTTTGTGCAACCGGGCATTAGAGTACCAGGAATAATTTAATAAAACATTCAAATACCAAAAGAGTACAATTATTATACGTATATATTTCTATTAGCTGCAACTTCATGTTGTATAATAACTTCATAACTTCGTGTATCATGCATTATGTGCATATATTATCTATGGTTACGTGTCAGTGTGCTTTATTACTGTCCTTGGAAGTTTGATTTGCATTTTATAATTAAAAACAGTTTTTGTCAAGACTGCTATAGGAATTAAGGTCAATTTTTAAGTAAGCAAATAAGCAGATTTAATAACTTATTCAACAATTCAAAATAAGTTTTGGGTTAGAAAACGCCCTTTTAATTTAGAACAGGAGAAATTAATTTTGGAAAGTTATTTAAGAAATGGACTACGTTATGAACTTGGAGAATGGACATATTCGACACGCTTATGTTTGGACGAATTTAGTCTTCAGTTTCCGAAGATGTGATTTGATGATGATTTTTGATCGTCACGTTCGGCGAATCGTTGAAAGATTTCGTTCAACCGGATTTGTCACCAAAAGAGGCGTCTCCAGGCCGCCCTAAGGTGCTGAAGAGGTTGTTGCTAATATTAGGGATGCTTGTCAGTCCAAAAAAAACCTTTGCGTCAGTTAGTACAACAAATAGGCACATAGACGAGTTTATTACAACATTTGTAAATCAACTACACGACGACTAAATGCAAACTGTTTTTTTAATGGTAATGCAAATGCTCATACAACCCTCGCAACACGTTTACTTCTGCAGGAATATTTTGATGACAGAGTAATTGATCACTAACGTAGGCCACCAAGATCCCCTGACTTT
The DNA here is from genome assembly GCA_033557515.1 of Diorygopyx duplodentatus. Lineage (NCBI taxonomy): Eukaryota > Metazoa > Arthropoda > Insecta > Coleoptera > Scarabaeidae > Diorygopyx > Diorygopyx duplodentatus. The sequence goes on along the minus strand of JAWQRJ010002229.1, from coordinate 5,791 downwards.
ACACTTTTAGACTATTTCCATTATTTTGGCTCTCTAAAAAATAAAATTTACCAGAATCGCCTGCATACAGTGGAAGAATTGAAAAATGCAATTGTAGATGCCATTGATGAAATAACAGAGCAACAATTAATAAATGTATTCGGGAATATGAAAAGACGTTTGCTTGTTCGCTAAACAATGGCGGTCATTTTGAGCATGGTTTATGAACTGTATTTTACATATTTTCTATAGAAATGTTTACTATTGACAATTTAATTAGGACGGCCATGAAAAAAGTAGGTATTTAATTTGCCCAATGGCAGGTTTATATGTACTTGCGAATGTCGTGGTTACGATTCTTATGGTATAATCACCATGGATAGTAACGAAAAAGTAGACATGCTGTTAATTTATGGCGAATGTTAACGGAATTCCAGAGCAGCCGCTGTGTTATACGCAGTAAGGTAACCTGATCGAGATCATACCACCTAGGGATCATTTGTGAATTTGCAGAAATGGGCGACGATTACAGGAATTTTGAATTCGAAGAAGAAGGTACGTCGAAAACCAATATGTAGGCTTGCCTACGTAGAAGCATATTCCAATGACTCTCTTGCAAATGTCACAGGAAAAATTTAACTATCTAAAACTTCGACGTGTACAATATTAAAACAAAATAGATCCACTTTTATTACACAAAACATACATTTTTTAAAGCAAACTATATTTTTAAAGCCGTAATGAAACCGTCTCTATTTAAAAAGATTTACAACAGTTGACTTAACTCGGCAGTATATTTTATATTCCCTGTGGTCCAAAGTTATTCATTTAAATTACAGGTTCACGCCACCAAGTTAGATTAAGCAAAGGCCCTATTTCTCTTAATTTCAAACTTTATATTTCGTGAACTTTGAGGGGGAAAAATATTTCTTCTATGCACGAACGCACAGCCCACTTAACAAGGTGTGCAACGTTAAATATCATGTCGAAAGTACTATTATTTAGCGGATATATTATTTATCCACTAAAACTATTAATGTGTTCAAAGGAAATTCCTTATAGAACTTACAAGAACTTTATTAATATTGCATGAAGGAAACCCCTCATTACCTAAAGCGCATCTTCGTTATCCCGCAACGTCTTTATTGCAAATTTATGTCGTTATCTTACCCTGAGGTGTCGACAGTAAATCGATCTTAGCAAGACCAAGTGCCCCGATAATCTAAAATTTGCCTATATAGCACAGCAACGCTAAAAATCGTAACGATTATCATGGAACATCGCCCATAAATCGCCACATCCCGATGTTATTAGGTATATCCCGCATGCATACACGATATTAGTTGCTGATTAATGTCTTATTGGTCATGTGCTATAAATAATGTCCCCTATTAACCGTCCGCCTTTGAATAATACATCCACGTCCCTTAGTGTTTTCCTTGCGATAGTTAAGGCATAAAATTTGCAATTACGATCAGGACATTAGCGTCCAGGATAAAGTTTGCCGGAGGGCATTAAGGAAATTCTGCTTCCATCGGTTTTGTTTGAGTTCACAAAATTTCATGATTGCTATATTAAATTTTTAAATCCAATTTATTATTTTTTAAATAAAAACCTCTACTGTAACGTTAAAATATCAAGCTTGCTGTAGTATTAGAAACAAAAAAAAATCCCAGTGTGATTTATGCACGAATTTTCATCAAGGAAATTGCATATTTCATTGGATTTTTAAAAAATCATTTAAAAAATAATGCTCCTGTTTACTATTCACTGAATAAAGCAAAGCTTAATTGATGAACCTAGTCTAAATTGGGCAGGATTTTATTTCAAAAGTTTGCAGGTAGAAAAATAAACCGGAAGAACTCATTGTGAGAAGATTTTTGAAACCAGAGGTAATGTCTGTATTTATATAAATGTCTATTCATCGGATCTTCATACGAAACATCAATTCGCAATATTTAAGACTTCTGACAGCGAATTATAGCTATTTCTCAACAGTTTGGAAATAACACATCGATTTTCAATTAATTACATCGAATATATCGATACATCACGAACTTTCAATTAAATACATCGTAAAGTAAACTATTGGTTAGCACTTTCAAGCACAATATTGTAGATACAAAGCCTTTCTGTAATCAAAAGGCTTCAGTTATTTTGTTTTCGAATATGTAATGTGCATACAGGTACCTAACGAATTTAATTCCTATATTTCAGCATAGGCTATCAATCATGGCATAAAATTTCACGTCAATTAAGTAAAGTGGGTGCACGAAACGATGAAACCCTTGAGTCTACAAGGGCTGACTTGTCAACTACATTATTAATAACGAATGAAGACGAAACGCTGAAAATGGATATCCAGATCTTCGAGAGAACGAGACAAATAATACTGATCCCAGGTGACACAGTATTCTAGGTTGTTGCAAATGGGTTGCAATCAATTTCAATTCGTGCGCGACGTCTTATTACGGACGACCGTATACCGCAGGAGTTGTTTTGGAATTTCTGATTTAGAGAGGCAAAAGGTACAAAGTGTCAGTTGCCTGGACACAAAGTGGGTTTAAATGAGGACGTCCCATTTTAAAATACCGCAACTCGCGGAAATAACAGAGACTATGGCCTGCGGCCTCTATTTGTATACTGACGGACTTCCTTTGAACTTGTTAAATGTAGTAGTAAAAACGAAGTTCATTTGCTACTATGTGCTTTTGATCCTGCTAGTTTTATTAACCCAGTTAATACGATGATTATTTCACCCTTCACGGACCGGAAAAAGGAAAAGAGTTTTTTTGTGAATTAATTTTCTGTACGAACATTTCGCAAGTTTCTCTTTGAAAATGTCATAAGTTTTACGAATGCATAATTGAGAATGATCCCCACTTATAAAGTTTTACTATCGCGGGTAACTCAGTTCTAGGTTTTATCTCCCATGTGGAACATTTACATCACATGCTTGGAGTTAGACCAGAAAGTTAGATGAAATATATCTTGTATTTTTCATCATTTCAAAGTTTATATTATTTGAAAGTTTAAATGGTGAAATGTATGATTTTTTTATGCAGATAAAACTCACAACCTTAACTTCAACTTTATGTTTAATAACTTCGGCAACACGAATTTATGTAATATTATATTACATGCTTTGCAGCAAATGTTTACTTCTAAACATTTGTTACCAAATGTTTAGAAGTAGACGGCAATGACGGAAAATGCAACAACGGAAAATGACAATTTTCAATTTTTTTCAGGATATCTAGTAGGCTATGCTATTCAAGCCGAGTTATATATCGGTATGATTGTCAAGCATAAATAAACCCATCTTTTAAGGGAGCTTTAAAAAAATGTAGTGGTCATCCAATAGATAGCGCACTACAGTATACACATACACACAAAACAATACGAATACTTTTCGCTCTACAATAAACTGTAGAAAAAATGCCATAATGTGACGAGAAATTCTTCGCCCAGAACTGAGGTAAACAAGTTAAAAAGTTAATGGCCATTTTCCTTTAAGAATTTTAACGTACAAACTGGTTTCAAGCAGCAGGTGCACCGCAACGCCGCACAGAAAAATCCCTGGTCTCGGCCTCGTCCTTCTGAGCACTTATCTTGGAAACAATTACTTTAGCGTCTGGGCCACAATTTCGAAGTTGACAGCACCAGTGTCGGTCGCCCGCTCAGTTCTGTAACTGTTTCTCCAATCTAAACGCCCATTTGCATATCTGACTTCGATTTGCTCACTTTTTTAATTACGACTCCAATCCGAAAATATCGAAGACTAACGGAAAAAAAGAACAGTTTTTAAATTAGAACTTTAAATTAAAGTATGTCTGTAATCTCATCTGTCTGCGTACAGTAGAAAAGGCAATTTTATACCTATTCACAATATACATATAATACAGACGTAAAAACATAAATCATTAGAACGGTAATTTAGCGTATCGATTGAGTATCATTATATACACGAATATGTGTGGATGACTGCTTTCAAGTCATCCGATGAGGTACAACAAGAGGTGATTAGGCGCCGCAGGTAACCGAAAATAGCTTTTCTGCCTAGATACAGTGTTCTCCGGTCTATTTTCTCTTCTCCAGTCTTGAGTTTTAGTTCAGCTGTTGCATTCTAAGTATAGGGGGACGTCTAAAATTAAAGGTGATGTGTTAAAGGTATGTTGTTCGAAAGTTATTATATATTTCACAGAAGGACATTAGAGAGAAAAATATAGATCTCGTGACATGTTATTTGTAGTTGTATATCTAATTTCTATATCCAGATATTATTATGGACATCATTAGGGACCATATTTGTTGTAATGGTGTTGATGTGGTGTAAGTTAATACACAATAATTTTTAATTGTGTGCATGGGTTGTCTTATTTAAAAAATGTATCCGGTAATTAAAAACGATCAAAGAAAGATACAGAAACGTGTTAAACATTTAGATTTCCTGTCTTAAATTTAAAAGTTATAGTTTATGGTTGGTTATTCTACAAACTTGTTTAAAATTAATTAACTGTATGGTATTAATTTATCTGTTGTGCACCATTGTTCCTAGTTTCCCTAAATCTTCGTATGAAGAGACAAGAAAGGCATTTGGAACATATGCGACCCTTAATATACGATCACAGAATAAGGAAGATTTTTGTTGGTACACAATGACTTAAAGGACTTAAGCTGCAAATCAAAACTCTGAGAATTAACACTTAAATGAAAATGGAAGTAATAGAAAGCATTAGCTAATTAACTATATTTGTCCTCAAAGGGAAAAAGAAAAATTCTCAATTTGAATAAATAAGTAGCAGGTTTGTCAATTTTATAAGGCAAAATTTGTAGGTAGTTCTTCATTGTTATATATTTTAATTTTATGCAGTTATAATATTTACTACAGTAAAACCTGTGTTAACGGCCACCTGTCTAAAGCGGCTACCTGACGTAACGGATAGTTTCAAAGTTCCCCGAATCTACTATAAGGAAATTCCCATATACGAAAACCCGTTATTTACGTCCACCCTCATAAAACGACTACGGCCAAATAAACCCAAATTTTGACGACTTTGACGATCTTCACAGAAATTTACCTGCCGATATCGGCCGGTATTATTCGGTCGTCTTCGAAAGATTCTTTCGGTTACCCGATTAGTTTAAAGTTGTCTCCGTATTCGAAAGGTTCTTAATTAAGTATGTCGCTAAAAAGAAAACGTTTCTCGCTAAAAGACAAAATAAATATAATCGCGGAAAGTTGAAAACTATGCGTTAAGTTCGAGAAAGTTGGCCGAAAAGTATGTGGTTGGAAAAACACAAATTACCGATATTATGAAATATAAAGATGAATTAAAAAAGCTGGCTGAGGAAGGTGTTAACTTGGAGCAAAAATGAAAATTTCCGAAGTCGGAAGGATTGTCAGTGGATCAAGTCGTCTACAATTGGTTTTGCAAAGCCAGAAATAAACCAATTCCAATATCTGGGCCACTACTTAAACAAGAAGCAGTGGAGACAACAAGCATTTTAAAGGTGGAAAATTTCGCAGCTTCTAATGGCTGGTTGGAAAGTTTCTGCCGACGACACAATATAACTTTTAAATCAATTTGTGGTGAGTCCGCAGAGGTTAATTTGGACGATATAGAGGACTGGAAAACCAAGTTATCGTTGATTTTAAGAAATTATTCTCCTCGAGATGTCTTTAATGCCGACGAAACAGATCTTTATTGCCACGCCATGCCAAATAAGACATTTGCATTAAAAAAAGAAAATTGCGCAGGGAAGAATGCAGCAAAACAACGTTTGACTATTTTACTGTGTGCAAATATGG
>JAWQRJ010002228.1:0-13958 GCA_033557515.1 Diorygopyx duplodentatus | reverse complement strand
ATAAGTTATCCACGTGAAGATCAATGCGGATTAAGTTTCAACAAGGAATGTTATTAATACCACGGATGATAAATAACTATAGATAAGCACTAAAGACATCTGCTTATCCCGATAATTTTTTTTAGTATGATATCACATTGAATACGTTTAAAAATGTATAATGCATTTAATGCATAAATTGATTTAAAAGATTAAAGATATTATTATATTTAGATAAGCACATTAGTTAGGACATAATTTTTGAACACTGGATTTTAGAGGTTCCTGAAAGATACTGAATTTCCCTCAGGGAGATTTTTGGGTTAGCATTTACTGCCGCCAACACATTTATTTCAGATTCTTCTCTACTTGTTTTATTTTTTTAGCAAATAAAAATTTTCAAATTTGAAATAAACATGGGGGGTGGGGGTTGTTGCTGGTAAACAATAATTGTCAGAAGAAACCTATTATCGCTATCCTTTAGTACTACTAAAACAGTTAAATATTTACATCTAGGAATATATTTCAATTGCCTTTGATCTTATATTTGTGTATGGTCACTCACCACTATGTTATCATGATTTCAAATTATTAACTCGCGTTTAGAAACTAACAATCTACAATAGATGAAAGATCTCCAATACGATGAGATTTTTCTTTTTCTATTCACTTATAGAATATTCTTTAGTAAAATAGTTCACCAGCTTTCAGACTATAAGTTAGCTGAACTGAACTGAAAATATTCCTCCAAACTTTGTGCAGATCAACAACACAACGGATCATTATTCACATTATTCCTTCATTCACCGCTCACAGCATTTTGCTACTGCTGCAATTTAACCAGTATACCGATTCATCATTGGGAGAGATGCCAGAGTTTCGTTGACAGATTTGTCACCGAGGCATCCAGGCTTTTCACCAGATCTAGAGTTGGTGAGTATACTGAAGGTATGTAGAGTAGACGAGACATTAGCACACCCAAACTCCCTGACTAGAATACCTATGTACAAAATTCATTTATTAAAAAATACAGAAAGAATAATCACCACCCTCCGTTCATACCTTTAAGGTAATCCAATTACCCGGTTACAAAACTCCCCAGAATTACTTCTTCTTCCTCTCTTTCTCAGAGTCCTCTTATCTTCAATTCTTCGGCGACGACTTCCTCCGGCTGCTGCTGCTCCGTTACGTTTTCTGCGACGTCGTCCTTCACCTGCACCGCGGGTTCCGTGGCCGCCAGTACCGGCCGCGGTGCCAACCTCCGCTGCCGGAAGCGGAACTCCTGGAGCACCCGTCCTTGCAGCACCTGGTGCTGGATCTCGCGGCCCACCTCGAGGTGCGCCCGCACTTCATGGACGGCAACGAGATCGACTGATCCAGGGCTTCCTCCTCCCCGGCCAGGAGAAGGAGGAGGACCATCGCCTCACATCTTCTCCTCTGCGCGGTCGCCATGGTCCTCTGGACTTACGGGGACGCGCTGCGTCGCTTTTTTTGGACTGGCCCCGCGTTAGGACGGGGCAAAGGATCATCGTATGTTAGGGCGCCTTTTACTTATACTACTATTACGAAACTCACCGCTACTAATACTACTACTACTATTAATACTATTGCCGCTGATACTACCGTAACTATTTATTATAAGACAAAAGTGATAATAGCCTCTCATCGTTTAAAGCTCGACAGTCACGTACAACACACATAACACGTTCTTCTTGCTGGATTCGTTTCGGTTCGGGAACTAACTTTTTATGTTATGGATCATTGACGCCGTAATATTAGAATAACGCGATGCACATTGGTAGAGCACAGATTCAAAACTACACAGATACATGTTTATAAGTAAATGCATATTTATAAGAAAGTAGAACAATTCAACAAATTGAAGAACAATTCTGATGCAATTCAGAAATTAATTGCATCAGATGTCAACAACTGCATGTAGCAACATCAATCTTGAATATGATTTACCTTGATCGGTTATAAACTCAAATTGACCCACTGCCCAAATGTTTTTTTTAGATGATTCTACGTTGTTTTATCAGAAACATTTTTACCCGAAAATATACTCCACTTATTTCACGAAATGGGTAATTCCTAATTCACCTATTTTGAGCGTATTCTTATGTAGAACACAAAACATTCTTTCTAACTTCTCAGTACCATCAGATGGGGTAAAGTGGATCAAAATTTCACCTTAACGATTTGTTACCCTTCATATCTGTCCTTTCGTATACCATTAAAATTAAAATTTTAAGAGGAAAAGTCCAAATGATTTTTTTTAAACTGATCCGCTTTACCTCATAGTGTGGTAAAGCGGATCAGTCCTGAAGAAAAGTGGATCACTAAAATATTATTTAAAAAAAGAAATACAAATTTTGATAAATTTGTTAAAAAAAGAAATACACCAATAATGCAAAAACAAAACATCAAAGTCACAGTTAAGAAGAAAAACATTGTATTTAATGTTCAGTTTGATCAACTAGCTATTGTATTTTCTCTATATCCACACCAGATACTGCATTTCGATCCCTCCTAATGTCTCTTCCATAAACTTTCATCAGGATTTTGGTCAATGTCTGAATTGGAAGTTTGAATTGTTTGAATTGGAAGAATGTCTAGCACATCCGGATGCACAAAAAAATCTTCCTTTTTACTTTGTCTCTTCCTTAAAAAAATTACAACAAATTGGTCATTTTCCTTTTCCTCTTCAATCGTGCCCACAAAAAAACGATCCCTTTTATTTGTGCAGAAAACAACGAATACATGATCACCTTCGCAGCAGTGAACTTGAATCTCATGTTTCAGCATCTCCACCATCATCGTTTTCAGCAGTTTCATTTTCCGACTGTAGATCACCCATCCTCTCTTCTGAGATGAAACTGCAGTTTCATTTTCTCATTGCGGATCTTCTATTCTCTCTTCGGCAAACAGATCAGTCAGGAGTCTTCCTACAACACATTTGTCATTTTGCATGTTCATTCTCTTCCCTGCTCTGCTGCAGGGACAGTTTTATTTGATCTAATTTCCTTGAGGTTCTGGAATCTTTGCTTATTAATCTTTACTAATAATAATTAAGCTTTACTTAATTTTTTAATTGGGTTAAAGGGAGCAATTCCAGAAGCCCCGAAGCCACAGATTTAACATTAACATTAACTTCGTCACAGATTTAACATTATGTGACGAAGTGTGACGAAATTGAGTTTTTGGAAGTGTGCCCCGGTTCTTCGTCATCCATTCAGTTAACATTTGTCGCCATGTAAATTTCAAGAGTCGGAAGTAGGCAATATTAAGACAATGACATAAATGTGTGGAGTTAGGTGGAAGAAGCACAAAGCGAATGGTATTCTTCTCACATTCTCGAACCACTTCTAGTGTAAGGTGACTGAATAGATGGACTAGACTACCTTTGGACCTACTAATTTCCTACAATAAGGAAGAACACTGGTGGAAAACCAATCCTTCAAGAGAGATGCATCAAATCACCCGCTCACATTTCTATTGTATGCTGCACCATCCATTCCTCCTTCTGTCCACCCAGGACACATGTGGTTAACTTTGTACACTACGTTGGAGGGAAGAACTTGTCTATCAGCTGTTCCAGTCACCATTACACTTGTGGTCGCTTTACTTGAATCTATAATCCTTTCTGGGTGTGTCATTCCACGTTTCACTTTTATTCAACTTTTACGGAACCCGTATCATGCGTGAAATTTGTTTCATCGTAGTTGATAATGTGGGACAGTGGAGCACCTTCCAATGACGTTTGAAGATTATCAAAGTACTCTTGTAGCATTTCCCCTGTCCCAGCAGCCATTGGCCTTCTTAATGTTTTGAGCTGATCTCACTCTGAGCTCAGGATGACGTTTCATGAAACAGTGAAACCATTCCAGTCCTGGTCTGTAAACCTCTTCTCTATGACACCTTTTTTGTTCACATTCATATTGTTGAACAATTATTCTTATGTCCAAACTCTGGAGAGGAAATTCCATTCAGCGCGTAGGAGGAGGGCTTCAACAAAGCAATTTTTCCCATTCAGACTGAGAACAGGTTGTCTGCCATATTTCAAAAGTTTTTGGCCTTCTTTGGACCATCTCTGAAGTGTTGTGGCACTCCAAAACATTCAGATGTTTTGCGTATGGACAACTCACCATACTTCTTTAAGTAAAGGTTTACTTCTGGTTTTTTTATATAATTTCTTGGCATGGTCTACTTTACCCTGAAAATAACAAAAAAATCATACTTTGACTCATAACTCAAAAAAATATACACCATAAAAAAACGAATTGAGTTGCAACCATGCTTTACAATGCTACCATCATTTCTTGCTATGCTAGCAGTGTTTCGTCTCTGCAATGCTTTGTTTTCACTAAATATAGAATTTATAAAAAACACAACTTCACGAAAATATTTTTTAATAACCGTGCTTACGATTTTTTCAGAGAGAATTGCACATATAGTTCGAAGTCACAGCCATCCGGTAATGGCGCGAAAAATATGATTTCTTTGTAGATCATCCATGTAGCACTGACGGAGTAAAGCAATACACATGCGATCCGTTTTGCCACATGTGATTCGCTATACCCCATCTGATGATACTCCAATGTCGTTTAATTCATGCACAAACACACCCTTAGGCCTGGTAGTGGTGTTTTCGCATAAGTACACGTTAACTAGAATGGAGCACAGGAGGTCACGTATGGTTTTACTGTTTCTATTTTCTAGGAAACATTGAAAACTAGCGACACTAACCGTGAAAGTCTATGTTCCTTAATTACTATCAGATGCATAAACTAACATCAAATTTAGTTTTACCAAATTTTCAGAATAGTTCTAGCGTACATATGTGAGATGTAGGGGCCAAACCCACACTTTGTTGTCAGAGTTTCGAATGATCTTGGACTAAGTAGGCGTTTGTTAGATCACTGCGAGGTGATGCTATGACGCAAAGGGAAAACGACGTTGACACTACCACCGTAACGGCGATAATAAAATACATTCTCAACTGTCATTAAAGTAACAGAAACTGAAATCGGAACCTGAACCAAGTGACTATTACTTTTTGACAACAATACAGTCAAAATTCCTTGAATCCTGTCACTGTGTCTTTTAAAAAGGAGGAGCAGAAAGCAGACACATGTGCAGGTGTCCCATTTTCGATAGTTTTAAATGGAAAATCAAGTTTTGGTGGGAGCTCTTTTTTGAAGCTGAATCCATTGGCGAAAACCAATGTCGATATCTCTAACCGTTATCGAGATATCTATGAAAATTAAAATTTTTGTTGCATTCTTATTTATCATTTTGAGCATCTAACAAAACATTCTTAAGATACTTTTTTACGTAGAATATGATTGATATATTTATTTTTTTGTTGCCTTAACAGTTAAAAAGATATATATTACTTTCCTATTTTAAATGGAAGCGTATATTTTTTTATTTAATCGTTACCCTTATTCAAAGAGCTTTCCAAGTATACAATTTTCGTAAATTGTTCTCCAAGGCTAATTCGATTCATAGAGTGGAATAATCAGTGGTATAAAATAGTGATTATTCCACTCTATGAATCGAATTAGCCTTGGAGATCAATTTACGAAAATTTCATTCTACTTATTTTACTGTTACTTTACTATTACGTAACTGCTTAAACTAGTAGCTGGTAATCTAATTAATCGAGTAATATTGCCAGCTATCTGCAATTCAGTGTCCAATTTAAACGATCACTAATCTGTTTTGCAATTACAATAACCGCATTCAGCAGACGTAGTAGTTACGTAGCGGAACCATGATCAGTATGGCGAAATATAGTGATTATGGCGACATATGTGGGACATATCGCACATGACGTCAGAAAAATCGCTGCTTCTATCAAATGCTACCCAGCTGCTGCACCTGCTGCATACTGCAAATAAAGAAAGTAAATAGTCATGCACCACTCGTGCGTTATGGGCAGGAGCGCCGTCTTGCTGGAAAATCATTCTCCTATAATTATTTAGGGGCAAATCATCCATAAAAGATTTAATATATGCACGGAGAATATTTACGTAGGCTTCGCCCGATTTTTCTGTGTCTTAAAGAAGTGTGAATCTTAAAATTCTCCTATTTGTGTATACCGAATCTATCTTATCGATATTTATTTACTGTTACGTTTGGATTTTCTGGCTCCCAGTGATGATGATTATAACGATTAAAAACGCAATCACTGGTAACCCTTGCTTCATCCGTCCAAATTACTTTTAGCGGAAAATCCCTCGTTTCTTCACACTTTTGCAAAAACCAAATGCAAAATTCTGCCCTTCTTCTAAGAGCATCACCACTGAGCGCATTCACAATCCTAAGTTTGTAGGGAGTAAATTTGTATTTTTAAGAATGTTTGAGCTGTGGGTTTTAGGGATTCCCGAAAGATATTGAATTTCCCTCATGGAGATTTTTGGTTTAGCATTTATGCCGCCAACACATTTATTTCAGATTCTTCTCTATTTTCTTTAAGGTAACTGCGTGGTTTCTGAAATGCGCCAAGTTCGATCAAGTTACGATCGAACTTGCATCAATGCATTTAAAAAAAAATTATCCGGTTACCTCCGCTCCGGATATCTCTGGAAATATATTTTGTGCAACTTTCCCATTCTCTCTCGACTGGTATACGACTGGAATACGTAATATGTCGCATTTTTCAGAATAGTCAGATATTCAGAATTTTTCAGAAATGTCCCTTAGTTGTAGGAACTCCAACATTAACTGCACTGATTTGTGAAGTGTAAAATTTTCTATACCACTTGTCTGCATTGTTTTCAAATCCCAACTGGATCAGTGGTATAAAATATTTTAATTTCCCAAAACCTTCTATAATTTCTCTAAGAGAAATATAAGTTTCCATTTCAAATAAGAAAGTTAGGATACCCTGCACACTACAAAATTTTTTTTACCATTTTTTGAAAATGGTAAACAAATTTTATGCAAATGGTTATGTAAGCTTGGGAACTGCTATCGCAAGTTTACATAACCTAAACTTTTCAAACTTTCTGTTTCGTATTGCCTTCGTTTAACTCTTGGGAAGTGGTACATATGTATCAATGGCGTTTTAAAAATTGATAATGATTTTAATTGGAATAGTAATGGACTTGGGCGCCCTTGATGTTCTACAACATCCTCCTACAACAGGTCAAAAGGTCAAATATGTTAAAGAAAGAAAATATTAAGAAAGTGATTAGAAGCATTAATTTTGTTTTTTGAATCATTTGTACATTTGTATCAACAAACTTTTTGGTGTAGTTAGTTCCCAAATGTAGCTAAGTTTCTAACTTAGCTAAATTAGTTCAAACGGGACATTTTTAAGTAATTAGCTTAGGACAGTGTATTACACCATCCTAAGCTAATTGCATCACTCTAGTATAAGTTACACTTTATTACCTTATGCTTTGTTTTGTTGCTGTTTTGTTACTGCCTTGCAATTACTTTCTAATATATTTTTTGAAACAATAATAAACTATACATTACAAGGGCTAAATTTGACTACGAAGTTCGAATGTTGAGCACAAATAGGTTGGTTACATACACAACATGAGTAAAAAGCAAGTTTTAGTTCACCGACAAATATAACAGGTGCCCGCACACTCTGGACGTGTTTCTGCACCAGCACTAATTCAAGTAGATGTCAGAGAGGTCTTCCTAGCATACATTCCTCGATGGTTGGCATTGCTAGGTTCTTACCTTAGCTCCTTGAGGAAGTTGCGGCGACTATCTGTGCAGTTTGCACTTTCCAGATATTCTCGGAATAAATAATGTAGGGCGTAGGGAAAGCTATATCCAACATATTGTAGAATAAAGCTAATGACCATCTTCTAGTTCGCCGTTTTGTTGTGTGGTGAATAACCATTTTATCCATGTTGTTAATTCTACCTTTTACACTATTAGTAATAGTGTATAATTTCCAGCTTTTGTTTTCAAAAGCCGGAAGTTGTTTTCACCACTTACATGATTGGAATGATGCATTGTTGACAACAAGATAACATTTTTCAATTTTGTGGGCATGTAGAAGCAAACAGTCACCTTATCTTCACTAACTCCAACTAGGGACTCCAACATTAATTCACGTGATTTGTTGGCTAACATTTCTGGGGGAATGTATACTTTATTATTTTAGTGTACCGACAACAGACAGCTCCCAACTCACCAAAACCTAAGCCAGCGACAAGGTCGTGAAGAAATTATCCATAGCCACCTTTCTTCCAGTGTTTTTATATTGGAAGCATAAATCCTTAACTACACGTTCACCTTGGTCTATATCACGTCCTGTGATTTTCAATTATAAATTTCGCCAGACAAAGGATCACATACCCACCAAATTTTGAGATTTATTTAGTAGGTTTAGTTACAATGTATAGGGTGAATTTTGTGTGTCCTCGATAAAGAGACAACTGCTCATCAACTTCCAGGCATTTTTATGGAACATGCAATGTCTCAAGTTTTTCAGAACTTTGGCAAATTTAGCATTTGACAAAGTTCCGATATTGGAACTGCTTTTGGCCATTATAGGATCGAATCAGGTGGCATCATCATTCAAGAGTATAAATCTCAATATCAGTTTGAACTGGTTCTACGAGTAGTTGCACGATACAATGAATAAGAATGTGATTTCCAAAGTTTTATATGTTAACTATACGAACCCCAGCTGTAATTAGTATCACTAAGTATGCTTCAAATTCTTTTATGGTCTGATCTTCGGTTGCTTTGTTGGATTTTCAGAATTGTACTTGGTATATAGCCTTTCTACTATTATGTTTAAAGTTGTGTCATCCGTCAGATTCAAAGAAATAACATTCACTTGCATAAGTAATTCTTCCTCTGGTACTTTAATATTATCATCGTTAATTAAATTAGGAGCCTTGGATTCTTTGTTTGTATTAATTTCATCTTCCAGCATTTGAAATACTAACTGATTTGGTTCTGATTCTTCTTTTTATAAATCAACATCATCTGATTCTGACCTAATTGTATTACTTCCAAAGCCTAACGATTCCAAAGTTCTTTGATTTTTTGTTCTTTCCCGATCTTTCAATAATTTTTCTTTTCGCTTTGCTGCTCCTGATTTGTAATGATAATTCATTTTTTCCCAATTTATTTTCATGTAAATTATGGATTTCCAAAAACTAATCGCCGGGCTCTCTGAAATCCTGGGCCCGGGGAATCTTACGCCCCTTCCCCCCTCACTCGATGGCCCTGGGTGTTCAACAACGATTTTTTGGTACATCTTCTCGGTTTTTAACTGCATCCAAAACTTTATTTACTGTTGACGTACATCATTATTTACGAAAACACTCTGGAGTTATTGACAACTTGCCCCACAAGTTACTAACAGAGGATATAATCAATCCAATTATCAACATTATCAGAGCTAGATGCGTTTAAAGAAATTATGAAAAATCAATTTTTTCAACTAGTGGCGCAGCTATTTTTTCTTCAAAACAGAAACTGGTTTGAATAAAACTGAAAAAAATGCAAGACTTTCCCCACTTAACCGTCTTTCTAATTGTAGAATTGAGGAAAATATTGAGGAAAATTAAACATTAAATATTGACTTTAATCCCCTCTATCTCCTACAGTACCAACTTTTGGACTAAGATAAGTTTGCTTAAATCGCAATATTTTGATGCGAGGAATGAACTTATGCTTTGTGATCCATTACTTAAGATTCATCCTGCTTACAAACTTCTTGATTTTCAGCACCTCTAAAAGTTGTTTTTGCGTAATGGTGTGTATTTGAGATTTTCTTTGTACAAGTTTTTAATCCCGTCAAAATAATTTAAACTTTCATTCAAATATCATTTGTGTAAGAAACGCCGTAATGATTTATGACAACACTTAATTTTTAGGTTGTTAAATCTCCAATATTTTTAAGGTGCTAGAATCTCTTCTAACTTTTCTTACTTTGAAACATTGGCTAACTATTTTTTCTAATCAAATCTGGAACCTGAATAATTTGCTTTGTTTCCACAGGCAAAGTTTGCCCGTTCCACGTTTCATGGTCTTTAAATTTTATTGAGAAAAAAGCACAGATTGAAATTTTTCATGGCAATCGATTGGAAATCGTTCGGTGGTATTTGGTACTCCAATGGAATGTTTTGAGAGTAACCCAAATTATTCACCCCAATTTCATGTACTTTCAAATTTTTTTTATGTCAATCGATTCGAAATAATTTGGAAATCAATTATCGTTATCAAAATATTGACTAGAATTCTATGTACTAATCGTTTTCAAAACATAATAATAATACAAAGTTTTATATCTAAAGTTTGCAAGGGCATTAAACACAACAATGTGCGGCTTATCTAGCTGGACTTTCACATTGTGCATGACTTCACCAGCTATATTCCACGAAAATGTCCACTTAAAATGGAAATTAATTTTTCTTCTCAAATCGTCCAAAAATTTATCAAAAAATAAGTATCAATGTACGCAATTCCACGTGAGATATTTGGTTCTGGGTTATATAAGCCAATCAATCAGTTACAGGCCTGGTGCGAGTTCCAGATAATACTCGCAACGCTCACGCTCGTCGCGCTTGCAAACATCGTTATATTCAAAATGTCAAAAGTGCAACTAGAACGGAAGAAGTGTAATATTTTGAAACCTTAAAATATATCGTCCAATATCTATCCAATATCCAATATCTATCCAAATCACTATCGACCCTATTTTCTCTACATCTCATTTATGTACGCTGATAATAACTGCTACTTATTCCCTAGAAGTTTGGTAATGGTATAATATGATTAAGATACCACAGTCACTGTCCTATTTATTGCATGATTTTCTGCAACACATTCCAAATGTCCAAAAGTACACCACCATCAGTTAAATTTAACAAATAGTTTTCAAGTATCTGCGTAGTTTCAAATCTGTGCATCTTCATTCTCACAGAATCTCTTACTTGAAACTCGACAAAGTGATACAAACGTGTAGACGCGTTCTTTTTTTCTAGTAGACACCGACAAATAACTCGAGATCAAGCGACTCACATAATCTCACTAATTAGAATCTTCAAGGGACCACCTACCCCGTGCACGTTCAGCCATCACATTAGTGCTTTTTTTGCTTTTCTGAACGTGAACGGGGAATCCCCCTTGAAGTTAGAGAACGAAACAGCATAATTCACAATTTCTGCATATGTCATATTCACACGTCGCGTAAAGGACGATACGAATTTGCGTTAATAGTAAATCAGTGTTCGATACATTCACTGAAGCTGTTCTCTCAAAAAGAAATAGTTTTCAAGATAGTTGGAATATCTTTTTTTTTTGTACAGAACTAGCATTTTCAAATCACATAACTACTAAAATAACAACAAAACTAGAACACGTAAAATCGAAATGTGTTCAGTAAAGCACCATTACCACTCTGGATTATGGTCGCAATTGATTTTGTTTGGTGGATGCTCAATTGTAGCAAACAACTTTCGTGTACTCAATCTTCCTCGTAGATGTAGAGTAATTCAAACTTAGTGACATATTAAACCTAACCTATCTAGCTGCTAAAGATTAAGAATTAATCTCATTCTCGATCATTATTTTTTCACAAAACCCACTTAAGTGAACAAAATTATTTACAGTTGTCCGATATTCAATGTATAAAAATTTTAGGTGTCTTCGAGTATGTCTTTATGTGTATCATATATCATCCTCCTTGATAATAATACTTATATTTTCAAAAAGTTCACATTTAATATTTTCTATACCATAATAAAAATCATCATCAAATCATCATTAATCGAGTTTTGGTATGCCGTGACCATAAAATATATGGTCACGGCCAATAATATGGTATTGACCGTTTTCGGACCCTGATCATAGTAACATCTTAAGGTCATTGTTTGATTATTTTATAAACTATGACCCATGATATTTCTTCCCATTTATTTTATGAAGTTTTACCTATAATTTATCTATTGATGGTGTAGAATTAAAAGCTTAACAATTGATCACTCATCGAACAAATAAAAAAAAGGGCGACTATAATCCAGTTTAATTGTGGTTTGCGTTCATTAGTGACGACGCTAAACGATAGACGGCGACAGCACATTTTCGTGTGTAAGCGCGCCATTAAAAAAAAAACGATGATTTCTTAGCTGCATTTGCGACCATTGTAAGATATAAATAAATAATATAAATTTCGCACGGTTTGTGTACAAATTATTATACGTTTTATCAAGAGCGTTTTTCAGTTGTACGAGCTTAACAGCGGAAACGGGAACTGTTAGCGGATTGTTGACGCACCGATTTTTACTTAGATTTTTGCTAAATCATATCAAGATTCCTTGACTCAACTCTAGCGTTCGTATTATCGGGATATTTTAATACTGAATAAGACGTAAACAAACGACACTCGAAGAATTGGGGAGAGAGAGAGAGAGAAGAGCTCGAAGAATTGTCGTCGGTGTACTTTAAGCGCCGGCTTTGAAAGGGCTGAGGCGGCGCCGTCGGCTGCGCGTGAGAAGTATTTTTACATTCCACGACTAATTCTAACCCTACCAGAAACTAACCTCACCCCCTACGAACTACCACCCCCTTGTATTCTAATGTCGCGTATAAGTTGTATATTTATTTTGTTTCGCAAGGTATTTTGAAATTATATACAACTTATATTGCACATTGTCGATTCAATAAAAAAATCTTGCCAGTTATAAGTTGTTTTATTTCAACCTTTCAGTTTCCATTCAGCTCCCACAAAGTTTAAAGTTTTAATAATTAATTATTAACCTATAATAATAATAATTAACCTTGGAGCAGATGGATTTGGTTGAACACTGTTTATCTGCTTCCAATCATTCGCTATATCTTCTTCTGAACTATCTTCAGAATCACTGTAATTATCAGTTTCTTCTTACACTTTCCGACAAATTTGTATTTTCATATTCAGATTCTGAATCGTTCATTTTTCGATATATATTTTACTAAAATATAGTGTAAAACAAAATAATAATAATTTGAAAATAAGAAAACATATACTTATTTATTGTATATTGTATATTGTAATATCCAATTTACGTAGTTTTATTTTCTGTAGCCACAAAATAATTAACTATCTATAAAAATATATTTATCATACTTCATAAATACTTTTCATAAACTGTAACTCAATTTCAGGCGTATGAAAACGTAATAATGAATTTTGGGTTACAAATTATATTATTGTAATTAGTTGCGTTCTATTAAATAAACTCTTGGCATCTGTTAACTTTTTATGATGTTATTTTTCGAAGGTTATTCAGGAATAAAGGAAGGTCTGAAAAATGATTTGTGTTGCATAGGAATTCTAGGTATTTGAAATAAATTATTCATTTACCTGTAATTTCTGTAGATTTATTTAGTGAATAAAAGGGTCTTAGCTATTAACCCAATAAGAATGAGAGTCGGGTAATCACATATCAATTATTCCTCTCGATTTCTCGACAATTCCTTTTGATTGTGCCACCGGTTTTGAGCGGGGGAATTAAAAATATTTTGAAATTATGGCGGGAGTGTCAAAGATAGTGTCAATTGAATTATAGTTTCCAAAAAGTAGTATGCAACAATGGAATACCAGCTTAGTTTTGTAAGAAAATTCCCAAAGATTGCCGAGATATTAATATAATATTACTTTTCATCTTAAAACTAGTCATATAATTACTTTAAAATTTCATCAAGGGCTATATTTTTACCACAAATATTAAATAATACAAAAATAAAATAAAACAACTTTATTTTAAACACTAAATATTTACTATAAACATGTAAAATATACAAAACATATATATTTTAAAATAATAATATGTATAGAACTCAATATATTTTATTTGTATTTTGTAATTGTATTTGTTGTGTAGAAAATACACAACATTGCCCTCTGCATGCACAATTTGCAACAAATAAATATAAAAAATATATCACAGTTTGCAATGTAAGTAGATACTTTGAAAATTTATTGCTATTCAAATAAAAACAATAAA
>JAWQRJ010002227.1:0-13958 GCA_033557515.1 Diorygopyx duplodentatus | reverse complement strand
ATTCTCATTTCTTTTAATAAAACAATAAAGTAATGTCGTATAATTTTGAACCTTTTACATGTTATAGAAAATTGATTCATCTATCCACCAGTGTTTGTTTTATTTAAAATGGTGTACAATTTTTTTTTTAATTCGCTGTCAAAGCCAGGGGTCAATACTTTTGACGGCGATAATAGTCTACACAACAGGAAATAAATAGTTTAAATTTACAAATAAAGAAGAACTAGACTCGGTTGTATAAAGCATTGTTAACTTCGTGACAAGTTAACAACGTTGTTAAAAAAACTAATTGGGGAATTCAAATTTGAAAATTCAAAATTCTTTTACTTCATTATTAACATTGTGATTTTTTATCACGAACTTAGCCACGCTTTTCGCAACTCAGCCCTACTATTTTAGATAGAAAATATAGCAGATGTAGATATCAGAATAAATGGTGAATATGGTGTGGAGAAAACAAACTCACAATTTACAGAACTAATATCGTTGAACTACTGCCAAAATAAAATCTGAGATGAATAGTAACGATATTATCTAGTATACAAAACTTTGGGAGGTGATTATGTTATTAATTTCAAGGTAAAAAGTTCAAATAAATGTATGTTCTTTGGAACGTGCTGTAGAAAGGAATTATTATGCTCGAAAAATAGCACTCAAAATTCCTTTTTACTTTACCTTAGCAAGTCATGGAATTTTTGCTCAAAAATTTGAGTAGCTCATAAACTACTTGTGTACAATTTGTAACGAAGTGATTTTTTGTTGTACCGTAAAAGTGTAAATTTTCGAATTACCGCCACACAGAGACTGTGAGCACGCACAAACGAATTCCCACCCGGCCGTTTCCCATATTCCAGCACGCCGTCGGCTATATAAGGCACTTGCCGTGGCTCGAGAGCTCATTTATTGTGCTACGATTGGAACCAGCCAGAAGAAAGAAGCGACCCCGACCAAGGAGCAACAGACAGGTGAGAACGCTGGTGTGCCCCGACCAAATTATGCCTCCTTGTTTCCATTCTTTCCTAGCGTGCATTGAGATACTGCCGTACAGTCTACCTCCATCCTTTTTCCTAGCCTGTATTGAGATACTGCTATACAGTCTAGCCCCGTCTTTTTATTTATTTCCGTCCTGGTGTAGTTTGTATCCTTACCCGTACAATGTATCATTGTCCTTATATACTGGTATTTATAAATTTTACCGCACAAACCATAACCCAGAAATTTTGGGAGACAGGCACATCGGTGTTGTTATTTTGTCTAATTAAATAGCTTTGTTAAAGATAGCTATTTTCCTGCTTGGTATTGCTTCTGCCCGTTTTGGTTTTTTACCCGCTTTTACTTTCCTTGCCTGCACACTTTACCGTTTTGCTTGCTTAATATTGCACAACCGCAGACTGCGGAAATAGAAGAGACCTGCAAGTATTACCGACCCCTAGAGTTCCGTATCTTCACTAAAGCCGCCCGGAACGTCCCCGAAGCCGAGGAGACAGACCATTGATAAAAAACTCACCAAATCTGATGCCCGACACCGAAGAAAGACCCGTTTATTTTGTTATTGTGAATTATTGAATATTAATAATTTATTTCAATAAATTATTAAAACCAAACCGGAGTTTGCATTGCAAATTCTTTCATAAAAATTGCAGAAGAAATAATAATTATTATTTGAACTTTTCACCTTAAAATTAACCATATTATAACCTCCTGAAGATTCATGAAGCATATTCCGAACACTCTGTATATTCAAGAATCATCCATGGAATCAACTGAATCATAAAAATATATCTGTAGTGTCATTTCACGGTTTAAATTGACAAAAAATGTAATTCAACACATAGTTCAGAAAAGGAGTACAAAGAGCTAGATTCAGTACCAGTACATTACGATTGTGATCACTCCTCATGGGTTTGAAAAATAAAACCTTTTTTTTACGTTCATACATACATATATACAAAATACATTTATAATAAGGGACATTTCTTGTACGCATAACATTATCTGCAGTAAACGTCCTCTAATCCGGCATCCTAAGATACGGCAAGCTGGATAATCCGGCGCGACTGTCTTTGTTTACGTTTCACTCTTCAGTGACGCACAGACTGATAGTCACTTGCATCAACGTTGAATTAACGTGTTGTGTATTAGTGTTTTGTAGAGCTTGTGATTGATTTTATAGTGACTGACCAGTGGACATGGGTCCTAAAGTTAATTCGTTCTTCAAAAAGAAAACACCTGACTCTCATATTGGCTCAAAAGCGAAGAAGCTTGAAAATGGCGTAAGTAGGCACATCATTATGAAAGACTACGACATAGGGTTGCCTACAATTTACGACATTAAAAAAAACAAAGACAAGTTAAACAAATCGGAA
Source organism: Diorygopyx duplodentatus (assembly GCA_033557515.1). NCBI lineage: Eukaryota > Metazoa > Arthropoda > Insecta > Coleoptera > Scarabaeidae > Diorygopyx > Diorygopyx duplodentatus. The sequence continues at coordinate 11,592 of JAWQRJ010002227.1, read as the reverse complement.
ACTTTTTGAACAAATCGAAAACTTTGAAAAATCTCAGTGAAAGGCAAGCTTTAAAAAAAAAACAAGTTAGACCACCTAGATTCGGTCTTGTACAATTGGTTTTCAGCAAAAAGATCAGATGGTAAACCCATAACTGGCCCTATGGTTGTTGAAAAAGCTAAATAGTTTCAACGAGATTTGAACATTGATGCTGATTGCAAATTTTCTGAAGGCTTGCTGAGGAGTTTTAAGACTCGTCATGGTATCAGAAAATTAGATATCGGTGGCGAGCTGAAATCTGCCAATGTTGCAGGTGGTGAAGAGTTCAAAGTTAAATTCAAGTCTATTGTGTTTGAAAATGAACTGACAATTTGCCAAATCTATAATGCAGATGAGACCGGCGTTTTGTGGCGTTGCCTACCAAATTCTACCCTTGCTGGTGGGGATGAAAAAAGTGTAAAAGGTTTTAAGAAAAATAAATATCGGTTAACAGTACTGCTGTGCTCCAATTCATCTGCTGATCACAAACTACAACCTTTTGTGATAGGAAAGTCAAAAGGGGCCTAGGGCCTTAAAAGGCATGAAAAGCCTACCTGTGATTTATGGAGCATAATTAAGTGCATGGATGAATCAAGAGTTGTTGAAAAACTGGTTCTTCAAAGACTTTGTGCCAGCTGTTAAAAACAATTTTGAAAAATTGAAAATGCCTGAAGACAGTAAGGCTATTTTGTTTTTAGGCAATTGAAAAGCTCAATCAGATAAGGAAGAATGAGCGTCTGGTAACATTTCACATTAACAATGTGATCTTGAACTTCAAGTCACACTACAGACACTATTTTGTACAGCATTTACTGGCATCGGATTGCAATGTGAAATATTTTCAAGGACAGTTTTCCATTGACCCTTAGTTACTCGCGCCAGATTTGTATTTTAGAAATTCATCACCAAATAATGCAAAATCAGACTTTTATTAATCGAATCATTAAACTTAAATATTAATCAACTGTTACACTCTTTTCTACGATAAACAAAGTAATAGAAATATAAAAATATCATTTTTTATATGAACCACTTTTCTTCCTCACATTTTTGGCAAGTAATAATTAAGTGATCATTGCACACATGTTTTTTGGTATTTAGAACATTCAGTCTTCGTTTTTCTGTCCTGTGTTCTTGGACAAATATGACATCTCTTATATGAAGACGATCGGCCTGCTCCAGATGTAGAATCAGGGTCCTCATTCTCAATGCCCCGTTTCAATCGTTTTTGCAACGCTCGAGGCAGTGTGCGTATTTCAGCTCTTGATGCCCGTTGAGGTTTAACCAAATCGATAGCTAGCTGCTTCAAAAATACCCTTCGGGATATATTAGAGTCTTGGGCCTTATACATATATCACATACGAGTTGATACCACTGACATTGAATAGATGAAAAAATATTACCATTGGCCATCTTTTTGTTCGTCGTCCTATAATTGGCACACATTTGGTCATACGTATCAACACCACCTTTTGTCTGGTTATAGAAATGAATTATCTCTGGCTGTTGTTTGTCACCCTCAACCTTACCATCATGGTGAATGGTGGATATCAGCAATACTGCCTTTGACTTTTTTGGCACGTAAGAACACAATGTTATATTTTTCTGAAATCCGAATAAACTGGAACTCACATCTCGATTTCTTGCAGGCTGGAAAGGCTGTGGTATCTCTGACTTATTCTTTCGCATTGTGCCTACCATAGTTAGCCTGTGATCTTCAAGAAGTGATTTAGCAAGTGGAACACTGGTAAACCAGTTGTCCATTGTGACATTTCTTCCAGTTCCGGAAATGGGTTCAATCAGTAGGCAGATTGAGAATGGTCCATCAGGTTGTTTACCAACGTATACTTCAAATTTTTGTAGATAACTTGATGAGGAGTCAACGAGAGCAAAATGTTTGATACCATATTTGGTAGGTTTGCTGGGCATCTATACCACACCGTACAATTTTCCTCGAAACCCAGGCAGTTGTTCATCAATTGTGACATTCTGAGACAAGCTATAACATTTTTGAAAGTTGTCATTCATCAAATCGCAAAAATCTCTGATTGCCGCCAGTTTGTCTAATGATTGCCTCGCTGTTGTGCGGTCATCAAATCGCAAACATCTTAGAATAAACAAAAACCTGTTGTAACTCATTGTGTCCGGAAAAAACTCTATTCCAGTGCCGTCAGTAGCCCATAAATCTTTGTAATTCAAGTGGGATGATCGCAGAACTCCAGACATAACAAGCAATCCAAAAAATGCGAGAAGTTCCGAGAAGTTAATAAGTAAGGATTTTACCATCACGTACTCTTTAATAGTTTTTCTGAATAGAAGACTTTGTGATGACCTGACTAGATTCTGTAGTGCGGTCTCGTCATCACTGCTCCATTCACTGTCTGATGCATTTTCACTTTGGTCTGATTCGGTATTACGAGCACTATCTACGACTTCGTTATTTTGTTCTTCTTCAGAAGCACTATCGAAAAACTCTTCTGCTTCTACTAATTGCTCTGCAATTTGCTGGTTGGTCAATACACGAGGCATTGTGAAAGCAACCTTTTAGGAAGCTAGCGAGTGAACCAGCAGCGCGGTAAATTCAAAATTTGAAAAGATACAAACGTTCATACATGCACTGAGGTGTATGATACCCCACGCGAGTAATTAAGGGTTAAAGACACTATATTTGCTACTGCTTTGCCTTGGGGTGAGGTAAAACAGGAAACTTTGAAAAAGTCACAGCGTAAACTTTGGCCAGAAGTAATGGACGAAAATGTTGATGTTACTGAAAGTGATACTGTTGTCGATAAACTGGAAGATGTTTTAGGTTGTTTGCCGTTAGAGAACCCCATGTCACAACTGAATCAAGAAGAACTAAAAGAATGCGTTGAAGCAGATTTTGATGAGACGACACAGGAAAATTTGACAGATGAGGCCGTCATTTGGAGTGTTCCAACAACCCCCAAAGACGTTGACTCCGATGAAGATGATATGGACGAATCAAACAACATCGGTTGGAAACAAGCGGCTGATGACTTGAATACATTTATCAAGTTTTCTGAGCGCACCAGTTTATTCAACGATGCAGAAATAATGAAACTCCACATCATACGAAATGACTTCCTAAAAAAAGAAGAGAGAAGAGAAGACTACAAAGCAAATTGATATTCGAGATTTGTTTAAGATGGCTTCTACGTGTAGGCCTACAGTGCACGTTTCCATTTTATAGTCATGTGCATATGTTGTGCTTTACATTATTGAGTAATTTTTTATTCTATTCAAGCTGTTTGAAGAAGAAAAAACATGTATTACTGTCATTTTTTGTTTAATTCTAACTTCTGCACGTTTTTCCTGACATTCATCCTGTAATCCGGAATATTTCGTAATCCGGAATGCTTTAAGTTCCGAACGTGCCAGATTAGAAGATGTTTACTCTACTGGTAACTTAAATTATACAGGAAAATAGTAAAATTTTGGTTTTATTGATATTTTGGTTGAGTTTTATCATACAATATCCCATTCCAAGAGAAATTTTCAAAAAATAACAAATAGTGGTGTAAAATTTACAGCAGAAAATGGAAATTCTTTGATGAAGAAACAAACTGGGAATTGGCATATGGTTTTTATAAATGTGACTAAGCTGTAATTGACGAATGGTAGTCTGTACAGGGTGATTTATTCCACGATGAGAAAAATAAAAATTCGAATTCAGCATTAAACAAGTGCAAAATATGAATATGATAATTTTTTTTCCATCGGACCTGTAAGTTTTTGAAATATCCGGATTCAAAGTTACGAAAGACATGATTCGAAATTTCAGAAAAAACTTACAGTAAGCCATAGGAAAACATTATTTAATGACTTTACTCATTTGCGATTTGTATTGCTGCATTCATAATTCTGTCTGGTAACTACTCTTCAATGTGAATTTGTAATGGCATTAAAATCCCACAATAAATGTTGATATCAAGGCAAGAAGTTTCTTTATTTAACTTATTTATTTTACGTAGAACTAATAGTAAACCCAGGAAATCGCCTCAAAAAAAATTATTTGTTTACTAATTATTACAGAGTGTTACCTACATATGTGATTCTTAGAATTTTTTTTTTACCAAAATGCAGTTCGGTAGTGCAGATATTATTTTTGTTTACGGCTTTGGGAATGGGTATTTTTGTTTACGGCTTTAGCAATGTTTAGAAAGTTGTCAGGAATACTAACGAAGATTCCTGAATGGACATCAACCATCTAGCCGTGTATGTTGCGATGCTTATCAAAGACTGCGACAATGTGGAATTGGTAACCGTCATACTGGCGGTGAAAATTTACGGCACAACACTGCAGTAGAAATAGAAATAGTTGATGCAGTACTTGACGAACCAGGTATAAGTACCAGTAAAATTGCAAGTCATCTGCAAGTTTCTCAAAACTTTGTATGGAGGACTTTATGCAGATAAGAGTTGCAACCCTATCATTACCAACGTGTCCATCACAAGGGAACGGAATACAAAGATTGGCATTTACAGGATGGCTTCTCAAACAACACAAGAAAAATCCCAACTTTATTTGTTCCACTTTATGATCCACCAAAGTTACTTTTGCCAGTAGAACTTTGGAAGAGAAGTTCTCACTACTTCTTTTCCAAATACTCACGCATTTAAAAATCATTATTTTCAACAGAATTTTTTTAAATGATGTGTCTTTCTTAGAATTTTTGTTGTAGAACTAAACAACAAAAATGCTGAACTGCTAAACAACAGTTCAGCGGCCTGCTGGGTTGCTAGATCTAAATCTACTGGTTTCTTACTTCATTAATCACCCTGTATAAATGTTTGGTTAACACCTTGTAGTCCTTTCCTTACCTCTTTTAACTAATTTAATTTAATTTGTAAAGTTTAACTTTAGTAGATTTAGAACATATACTGATTTGAATAAAAGCCGCAACACCCAGTATTACTGGAGCTATTTACATGAAATTTGCACATAAGGTATGCTTTGTGGTAATAAAGAAGTGATTTAAATTTTAACAAAAAATTCCAAAGCTTTCTTGATTTTCTTTGTGAATTTAATCTTCAAATCAGTAAAATGAGTCCCGTTTTTGTTTGTGGGCATACATAGCAAACGTGTTGGAACCTGTAGGAGTGCCCTACCTTCGAAGGTTACTTAATCCAATTTTTCAACAAGACAATGCCCGACCCCATACGGCGCTAGTTACTACCCACTAGCTGGATGAAGCAAATGTGGTTCGTCTTCCATGGCCTGCACGTTCACCTGATCTGTCGCCAATAGAACATGTCTGGGATATGATAAAAGTAAAAGACTGGGTAATTTACCTCCTACCCCAGACAATTTGAATGAACTGCGGGTCTGTATTCAAGAAGCTTGGGATGAACTACCTTAACGGGATATTGACCACCTGATAGAAAGTTTACCTCACCTAGTAGGTGACTGCATAAATAATCGCGATGGGCCTACTCATTATTAAAAAACTTCTTTTGTTTCCATTTTTAGACGTTCATATTGTAATCATTTCTTACCTACATTAAACTATTGCTTTAATAAAAAATTCAACTAAATTGCATTATTAATACTGGGTGTTGCGGTTTTTATTCAAATCAGTATAAATAAACATGAGAACATTTCCTAAAAAAATTTTTTTGTGGAAGTGTAGTTGGAAGTTCGCAACTGTTCAAAGTTGTGTATTTTATCCACTGTAGTACATTGTTGTAACTTTTTACTACATATGCGTAAAAAGTATTAAAAGGTACTCACATGCACTAAGAGCTTGGAGAGGAAGTTCGTCAATAATTCCGGACACGGTACTTTGCAGGGAGATCTCAGACAACCGTCTAGGTTGCATATCATTAAACACTTGCGGGTTTGACTGTAATACTTCAACTAAAAAGCACACAAACAGCACGTCAACCTAAGTAAGGGATTAGTAACACATCTAAATAAACGTTAGTAACACCTTACGAATCACAACACAGAAAAGTTTTAATACTAAGCTTGAATATACCTAAATAAGTACCTAGATGATACGGCTGTCCATCTCCCAATGGGTATTTGGCGTACCTTGGCACATTCACCGGTGGCAACATGGAAAATCTTGCAGACAACAACGGCTCGATGCGCGACGACACCGGATCGGTCGCGTGGAACATATTATATATTTGATTGCAAGCTGGACGGGTAATGTTGCTGTTTTTGTCTTCGGGCGAAGAAATTTTTCGGTACGCAAGCACTAGCGCCAACGGGCTTCCAAACATAAAAAAGTCACTGACTTCAAATTCAAACTTAACATGATGCTCACTGGTAGATGAAGACCTTCGTCTCGGAGAAGGTGCAACGAGGTGCCCCGTATCGTTAATCTGGATGTTATCTAAACCTCTCGCGTCGTTATCTAAAATACTGTTTTCGCTTCCGTGTCTCGATTGATACTTAATTGTTCGGCAGAGAGCATCGTACGCTAGTACAGAACCCATAGAGTCTGACATTATACATGTTTGCCCTGTAAAGCCTTTACCTTCATCTGATCTTAAAAATTCTATAAAACAAACATTATTTTAAGCGCAACTTATAAGGTTACCATATGATCAACAAACTTTTCTATTTGGAATGCTTTGGAATTCAAGTTTAAAAATCGAGTAAAGAGAGTATTAGAAGAGAAATCTATTACTCGATGGTTCACTTTTCGTTGGTTCGTTTGTTAAACAATTGCAATTGTTTGATATCATAAAACGCAGGAAAGTTAAACAATTGATTACTGTGAATAAAACACTACCTGGCAAGCATATTTAATTGAGAATACAAGGATAGTTATTGAAAAGAAGACATGTATTAAACAGAATCTTATATTCTTAATCGCGCTAATCTTGTATAAATATAAATATATTTGTACGGGTCATGTCAGAAACTGAACTAATAGTGTCGGCGATATGTTAGAAGAGCAACAAATAAGTGATTTCATTATAATCCGCTAAGTTTATGCCTTGGAATGTCTAATTTTAAACATCAATAATTCCTAAGCTTTTAAAAATGGAAAATTTTGTTGATCACATAGTGCTTCAAAAAAAATACCCTGATAAGCAATGTTTGCGGCGGTAATTACTTTGGTCACGTTGTCTTGATAGTCAGGGGTGGACGTAGCCAGTAAAGGAATAGCTCCAATTGGAATGGAATCGTGAGTTACTTGCGGTGTATCGATACAAGACGGAGATATGTCAAAACTGTAAGGACTCAAGCTACAAACAACAACAAAATTATTCCTTACTGTGTTACTTGAATTTTTGCTTGTGACTTACCTGGATAAAATGCCGAGACTTTCTGTGCAAACTGAAGGACAAGTAACTAACTTTATGACCATGTGACCTATTAGAGACGGGTAATGTTGCCGCATGACAGATTCAAATGCACCCCTAAATGTGGTGACGTCAGACTTTTTAGCTGTCATATCAGCATTCATGTCTGCAACGATAATAACTTAGTTCCCACATGACACCTTAGCTTCACTTCCATAACAACAATTCATTTACCATTCTTTAAACCATAAAAGATAACTTAAAGAATACCAAAGAGCATACAGCATGTCTTTAAGTATGTGGATTTTATACAAATACTTAAAATACTTGAAAATATAAATAAATAGCTTTTCAGAAATGAAAATGAATTTACATACCTAAAACACTGCCCGAATGGAATACAAGCATTAATACCGTAGTAGTACATGGTACGTGAGCTGGCGATGCACCTGGCGATTCTGGATATCCAATATCCAAAGAGTTAACTTTCCCACGTTGCAATATTTTTCTAGATCCCCTTTCGCTTGCTACACGCTGCAGGAAAGCAGCGGAAAATATACTATCATCTGAAAGAAATGTTAAAGAGATCTTTGCATTAACACATTAAAATAATAATATTAGGTATATGCTTTGTGAGACTGATTATTACAGATATGTAATCATACCTTATTGTTGACTTTATGACTTATAATCCGAATGTTCAAAATTATTATTGCATTTAGTAAATAGCTAAATGTGCAATATTCGAGTGATTGAGAGTGAAATAAGCAGAAAGAGTTAAAAGATTTAAGCAACCAAATCCATTTAGCGTTTTCTCAAAATGAAAGAACCAGATGACAATTATCAATTATGTTTCAGAATTGAGAAAACATCCCATTCATTTTTATATAAAACCTGTCAAGGAACAAAGAATTCAAAATTGAAATCACCATCTTTGTAGTTGGTATATTTATTTATGTAGTAAAGTAAGTTTGGTGATTATTAGTGGAAAAAAAGGAGGAATAGAGTTAGAATAAATAGAGTAGCTCTTTTAACTTCATTATGATCTATATAATATATGAATAATTAAAGAGGGAGAGGAGTGCTGGGAGAGGGAGAGAACAAGAGAGATTGAAGTTGCACTTATGAATGATATAACAAGGGAAGAAATCGAAAATGCCATAGAAAAACTAAAGAACGCAGAGACACCAGGAGAGGACAGAGTTCAGAATGATGTCTGGATCTACAGAGCAGATGCCGTGATAAATAGGTTGGTGGAAACACTGAACAGGATTTGGAAAGGACGAAGTTTTCCGAAACAATGAAGAGTGACGGTGATATGCCCTATACATAATAAAAAGGGAGAGAAAGACAAGCTAGAAAATTATAGGGGAATAAGCTTGCTGAGTACAACTTACAAGATATGTGTTTTAGAAAGGAATATTTTACTGGACAGGTAAGAATAAAATAAGAAAGCCGGAAAATTGTATGCACTATTTATAGACTTGAAGGCCGCATTTGATACTGTGAACAGGCAAAGGCTGTGAAATTATCTGAGAAAGAGGAAGATACATAAGCAACTGGTGAGGAGACTGGAAGAAATATATCAGGAGACTTCATGTAATATTAGTGTAGGGAAAGAGCAAAGCGAGGTCTTTTGGATCACAAAAGGAGTGAGATGTCTGTTGAGTTCCAGCTTATTTGCGGCGTGCATAGGAGATTTAGAGTCGAGATTGGTGGTAGAACACTAGTGAGTTTACAACTAGCCGTCTGCGTAAGTTACTGAGCTTACGCAGATGATTTGGTCCTGATGGCAAACGAAACGAAAGAAATGAAAGAGATGGTGAGAAGTATAGAAAAGTCTCTGTGGGGGAAAGATCTACAGGTCAATATAGAAAAGACGAAAATAATGGTCTTCAGAAAAGGAGGAAGTAAAATAAGAATGGTAGAGTGGAAGTGCAGGGTGAGCGATATAGGACAGAGAGAGGGATATAGGATGTGAGGTGACAACAAGGAAAAGGCATACATACAACTTCTGGTAAAAAATGAGTAAAATAAGATGATGGGACAGGTAGTGGGATTGGGAGAAAGGTTGTTTGGAAAAGACATCACGTGAAGGAAAATGTTATATAACAGCTTAATTAAAAGTGTAATGCTGTATACGGGAGAAATACGGGGATCAGGAGCAGGAGGTAGTGCAAGCGAAATATTGGAAATGAGTTTTAGGAAAGAGGGCAGTAAAATTCGGGAAAGCAATAATCATATGAACACAAGACTAGAAACTACGGGAATGTTGGAAGGAAATTACGAGCCAGAAAACTAATTGCGGACAAGAGGAAAGAGGAGGGTAGTATGAGAGAAATGGGTACATAAGAGAGAAGGTAGAAAGACGTACACAAGAGGTGGAAACAAGAACAAAGAAGAAGTACAGAAACAAGAAAGGAAAACATGTAAATATAAAACAAAGAAAACAAGCCAATATAATCCTCTGTACCAACATCTAATATCATAGGTGTTGCCAGAGTATTTGCAATCAAAGAGGAACATTAGAAGACTGGGGAGTGGCGAGGTTTAGGAGTGGAAACGAAGAGAAAATTAAGAGATACTGACTGAGGGGCGTGAAAAGAATATATAGATTTAAAAAAATTAGGTGGATAATTATTGTGAATTAAGGTATTTTGTAAAGTCGAAAGACAAGCAAATAAAACATTCCACAAAAGTTGTAAGAATTAAAGAGAACCATATCTTTAAATCTAAATCTGCAGAAAATTATGATATTTTTGGTAGCACATGCATTGTAAAATGATATGCAATAGACAACATTGAATAAAAGTCTATTTCTATTTCTTTTTAAAATTCAAATCTCAACAGCAATCGTTCTATTTAAAAACTCAAGTTTTTTATGTCCCATGTTTTTAATGGTGCTTCTCTTCAATCTCTCATATCAATCATAGTTTTCACTGTAGATAGGGATCTAAACATAGGAAGTCCAGAAAGTAGCACCTGTCCATTTGGCAATAGATTTAAAAGTAATTGAAAATCAAGGTGTTCATTTTCAAGATGAAAATGAATAAATTGTAAGCATGTGTTTTTTCATCAAATGGAATAGCTCAGAACCGAATACTTTTCAAGAATCCTTTTCAAAGAAACTAATGTAAGAAACATATGTAACTCTAATGCTACGTACCTTTGAATGGGAAGCATACTAAGTAGGTCTTAATGGCAGAATAACAATGGCAAGAAGTGTTCGCTGTTATACTGGCGTATTATTATTTAACTTAGGCAATCCTTTAGGCACTATTTTTTTAAATGATGCAATTATGACGCCAACAGAGACAAATCTTTTGGCCTGATGAACAACTTTTACACAGGAGGGAATACTAAATGTATATAACCTGCACAAGTGCAGTGACAATGCAATTGATCTCCCTATTATTTTACTTCGGGGATCTTACATTAGCTTACTTCAGGAATGTGCCATCGATTTTTAAATGAAAATTTGCCAGTATTATTGTGAAGAAGTCGCATTATCTACCAGACTGCATAGTTGGTTCCAACACCTCGCACCATTAGCCTATAATGATGTTCTTTGGATAAAAACTTCGAAGATCAGTGGATTTGAAGTGGTGGACCAGTAGCATGGCCCCTCAAATCACCAGATCTTAATCTCCTAGATTTATTTCGATGAGGATATCTCACAGAATGGAGGAACAACTTTGGTGAGCCCAGAGAACGTTATAGCCCGTATTAATGCTGTTGTTGTGTTAACGTTTGCATCAAAGTAGGAGATCACTTTATTAACATTCTATTGTTGTTTATCAAAAATAAAGTTTTTAAAGCGACAACTAATCGAACATTTTGTCACTCTTTGTTTTCCATTTATTTTATTATATTTTATCTTTATATCCAATTTTATTTAGAGGAGAAAATCTTTAAGGAATATTGTCGCCATCATTACTTGTGATATATTTTGTGGAAGTCGTGTTTTGGTGTAGATAGCTCAAATATGATAGGGGTGTCTGAAGCTATTTTTTGAAGCTGAGTTCATTGGCGAAAACCACATGTCGATATCTCTAACCGTTATCGAAATATCAATGAAAATTCAAATTTTTCCAATTTCTTGAATGTGTTGTAGCTGCATTGTTATATTTACAATTTTGGGCATTTGACAAAACTTAATAATTTTTTTTCTTTGCTCAGAACCGTTATTGAAAGAGCTTTCCAAATATACAGATTATTACGCTCTCTCGTTCACTCTCGAACTGAACTGGGCTCTTTACGTTTCACTTCCACTCACTGCTGTAATTCCCTATG
>JAWQRJ010002226.1:0-13963 GCA_033557515.1 Diorygopyx duplodentatus | reverse complement strand
GTTGCGCTTTTGTTTTACGCTGCTGTTGCAAAACGTCAAATTCTGACATATTAATTATTTAACCGCTGTAACATAACCAAAACTTCAAAATGCCAAGAAAACAACCAAGTGGGACAAAAAAGTGTGGGGAATTTAGTAATGATGTTTATTTAGTAACAAACTCAAAGGGGGTGCAATAAATACCGCTGCCCGGAAGTTTTGCTGTTCTGGTTCCATAATTTCAATTGTGGAAACAAACTAATGTGATCGTAAGCCAAAAGAGTATAGTCAACAGATTCAAAACATTTCCACAATTCCCCTCTGCAAAAGAAGCCCATTAAGATCGTTGGCACATGAATCTAAAATTCCGAAAAATACATTACACGACTGATTGAAATCAACTGGTGTGGATCACGAAAGAAAGATGGAAAGTTCAACGTTTTCAATTGGCTACAATAATTTTTGAAAAATATATTGGATTTTTACAAAAAAAAAAGAAATGCGTTAAAGAATTATTTTTGGTTTAAAATAATGTAAGGTGTTACAGTTTCTGTTGTAACTCATAATCGGGTCTGTGTAGAACTATGATTTATACACTAAAAGAAAGCTGAAAGTCCAATTTTTTTAATTGGCTACAATAATTTTTGAAAAATGTATTAGGATATTTTATAAAAAAAACAAATGTGTTAAAGAATTATTTTTGGGTTAAAACAACATAAGATGTTACAGTTTTTGTTTATAACTCATAAACGGGTCTGTGTAGAACTATGATTTATATACTAAAAGAAAGCTGAAAGTCCAACGTTTTGAACTGGCGCAATAATTTTTGAAAATATATTGAATTTTTTCCAAAAAAAATGCGTTAAAAAATGAATTATTTTTGGGTTAACATAATGTAAGGTGTTACAGTTTTTGTTGTACCTCATAAACGGGTTTATGTAGAACTATGGTTTATATACCGGAAGACAGCTGAAAGTCCAGTTTTTTAATAGGCTACAACATTGAAAAATATATTGGATTTTTTATAAAAAAAACAAATATGTTAAAGAATTATTTTTGGATTAAAATAACATAAGGTGTTACAGTTTTTGTTTATAACTCAGAAACGGATTTGTGTAGAACTATGATTTATATACTAGAAGAAAGCTGAAAGTCCAACGTTTTGAATTGGCACAATAATTTTTGAAAAATATACTGCGTTTTTTTCCAAAAAAAAACAACAAATGCGTTAAATAATTATTTTTGGGTTAACATAATGTAAGGTATTACAGTTTCTGTTGTAACTCATAAACGAGTTTGTGTATAACTAGGATTTATATACCGAAAGACAGCTGAAAGTCCAACGTTTTCAATTAGCTACAATAATTTTTGAAAAATATATTGGATTTTTACAAAAAAAAAAAAATACGTTAAAGAATTATTTTTGGGTTAAAATAATATAAGGTGTCACAGTTTCTGTTCTAACTCATAAACGGGTTTGTGTAGTACTATGATTTATATACCGAAAGACAGCTGAAAGTCCAATTTTTTTAATTGGCTACAATAATTTTTGAAAAATATATTGTATTTTTTATAAAAAAAAACAAATGTGTTAAAGAATTATTTTTGGATTAAAATAACATAAGGTGTTAGAGTTTTTGTTTATAACTCATAAACGGGTTTGTGTACAACTATGATTTATATACTAAAAAAAAGCTGAAAGTCCAACGTTTTCAATTGGCTACAATAATTTTTGAAAAATATATTGGATTTTTACAAAAAAAAAGAAATACGTTAAAGAATTATTTTTGGGTTAAAATAATGTAAGGTGTCACAGTTTCTGTTCTAACTCATAAACGGGTTTGTGTAGTACTATGATTTATATACCGAAAGACAGCTGAAAGTCCATTTTTTTTAATTGGCTACAATAATTTTTGAAAAATATATTGAATTTTTTACAAAAAATAAACAGATGCGTTAAAGAATTATTTTTGGGTTAATATAATGTAAGGCGTTACAGTTTTCGTTGTAACTCATAAACGGATTAGTGTAGTACTATGATTTATATACCGAAAGACAGCTGAAAGTCCAATTTTTTTAATTGGCTACAATAATTTTTGAAAAATATATTGGATTTTTACAAAAAAAAATGCGTTAAAGAATTATTTTTGGGTTAAAATAATGTAAGGTGTTACAGTTTCTGTTGTAGCTCATAAACGGGTTTGTGTAGAACTATGATGTATATACTGAAAGAAAGCTGAAAGTCCAACGTCTTGAATTGGCACAATAATATTTGAAAAATATATTGAACTTTTTCCAAAAAAACAAAAAACAAATGCGTTAAAGAATTATTTTTGGGTTAACATAATGTAAGGTGTTACAGTTTTCGTTGTAACTGATAAACGGGTTTGAGTAGAACTATGATATATATACCGAAAGATGGCTGGAAGTCCAACGTTTCCAACTGGCTGCAATAATTTTTGAATCAACTAGTGTGGATCACTCACACTACTTTCTCCCTCCTAACACCTAGATGAAAAATGGTTTTATCTAACTAAAACAAAGAGAAATTTGTATATAACACCCGAAGAAGAACGTCCAGACATACCCTGCAAAGGCAAGAGGTTGCTTTTGCAGGGAAATCTGGGCACCAAACAGCCCAGATTTTAATGTGTTGGTTTTGGGTTTTTTCAATTCCATTCCATCGATTCAGAATTAAGCATCCGAAAGCATATTGGGATTCAAATTGGGAAACTTTAGATAACGTATTTTTATCATTTCAATTAGATGGAATCTGCATTATTACATAAAAGGTGTACAACTACAAACTACAACACATAAGTAAAATGAAGTTAAGACGAAGTTCGACTTAAATGACTTGCAGAATTTTTGCAGAATAATGTTTAAAACGTGTTAAACTGTTATATTTACAATTTATTTGTTTTCTCCTTGAATTAAAAAATGTTTGTTCAGTAATTCCTCATTTTCTTACTTTTTACAAAATGTAGCAACTATTTCCGGACAAAAATCGAAGTGAGATGTAGCAACTATTTTCGGACAGAGGAAGTAATTATTTTCCGACATGCAGAATATGCATATCGAAGTCTTTTGGATGCCACTAAAATTTGAAATATGTCTGAATCTGAATAACTTCGACTCACACATCTCGATTTTTTTTACTGTTGGTAGGCACCAAAAAATATATGCTACAACAATGAGGAAAATGGAAGCAAACACATAAATAGGTTAACAAAAACGGTTTACAAAATTTGGTTCCATCAGCTTTAACAGTGATTTTTTTTTGAAATCACGTAAGTAAGAGAAAAATAATACATAAGACCTTTCAAATCAATTTACTCACGCAATGCACCTCCTAACTTTTCTATTGGCTTATAATTCACTCTGCATAAATGAACATCAAAGATAGAATGACAAATCTTTCTTGTACGAATATTTCTACTGAAGGATAGCTATCAGAGCGGTAAATATAAACCGTATCGATTTGAGGTGGATCATAAAAACTGCCACCAGATGCACTAGTAAACTTGGAGGCCAACTTTAGAACGTGCTCTTGTGGACTATCTACGAAAATTTCTCTTTTTCTCCGTCTAGAAACGATATTTCATAAAATTGTTTTATAACCTACAGACTGTGTGAAAACTAAGTAAGTTCTTTTTGGACCGTTAATAACTGTGAATTTTTACGCATTCTGTGTAGACAGTATCATACACAACTAAAGGAAAATTGTGGCATCCCATAAAAGTTAAGGATTAATCATAAGTAATGAGCTCTACGACGGTGAGAACTTGGAATGTTGGCCTAGCAACAACTCCTAATAATTAATTTTTGCTAATTTCTAATGAAAAAAAATGTATTATCCACTTTCATTTTTTTTATAATAGCAATGTGCGAATGGAGGGTATTTAAGCTTAAACTTGTTATAACTGTTTATATTAAAATTAATAACGGTAAATAAATATTTGTATTTACTTACCTGTATGAGTTCTTACTAGCTCTGCTAAAAAACTTTACTTTGAAAATTAAAAGATCGATCGATAAGTTTATCACATATTTTGAATAAAAATAAACATGTAAACAAACAAGTTTTCAAGGTGAAAAAATAAGAGCACCCATGCAATAGGAAACGCTTATTAGACAATGTAACACGAATTTTTTTAACGTGTTACATTGTCTATCGTTTATTACAACTTTTTTCCACATAGATTAATAAAACTTGCAGTAGGCGTGAGTTAAACTTGCACATTTTTTGCTTTATAGAAAATTATGTCAAATTACATGTAAATTTAGTGAAGTTTATTTCAAAAATGTTTTATAAACTGAATCCTAATCTGTTTTGCTATGCGTATAGATATTTGATGACGAAGAACCAACCAAAAGATAAAATTATAGGCGAAACTCAGTTTTATGGAGCATATGAGACTTATTTTCGCTTTCACGTGGGTAACCAAGATAAGTCTTGGGCTCTTCATGTTAGTTGCGGTATTTGTCGATCAACTTTAGAAGGTTGGTTCAGCGGTTTCCGGAAAGCAATGACTTTTACAATTCCTAGAATTTGGAGAGAACTTTCTAAATATCACGACAACTGTTACTTTTGTTGGCCCACATTTCCCATTTTAAAAAAGGAAAAGATCGTTGCAAAAGCATTGTTTGTTCGAACTTTTCATCAATGACTCCTCCACTTCCTCATAGTATCGAATTCCCCGTCCCTGTGCCACCAATAAAAGAAGTATGTTTAGAAGAAGATGCATTGATGATGTTCGAATGATTGTAATGACTTTCTACCTGTGAGTGTGGACAACCTCATTTTCCAACTCTGGAATTAGATGATTTGATCAGAGATTTAGGTCTTACAAAAATCAAGTGCAGAATATTTAGCCTACTGTCTTAAACAATGGAACCAGATCCAAACTATAAAATAACAACTTATTGAAGGCATACAAATTTTGCAAGAATGTCTGAAAATTTATGTTACTGTTCGAATGTGGAAGATCTTTTTGAAGAATTGAAGGCTTTTATAGATAGCTCTACCTAGAGTATGAAAGCAGTTTTGTTGTACAATGCAAGGAGTATCATTCAATTCCACTGATGTAGTTCGTACAATTAAAAGAAAATTACCATAACGTCAAATCATGTATCAGTGAGATGCATGTGATGATTTTAAGATAATAGGATTTTTATTGGAATTACAAGGGAGTACACAAAATATTCGTGCTTCCTATGTCTTTGGAACAGTAGAGCATCTACAGAACATTTTGTTAGACAAGAATGGCCAGTATATAACTATGAAGAACTTTTCGAAAATTTACTTCAATCTTTATGGCTTGGAGTTTATCTAGTCTTATAAAATATCTAAAAAAATATTATAAACATCAAAATAAGCCAAAGTAACAATCAATTAATGGTTTTCTGATTCGGGGTTTTGATACAAAAGTTTTTGTCAAAATATTGTGTTGCATCTGTGTGTTATTAAAAAGTATAGCATATTTTAATTATTCAACATTTGCTACATTCAATTTCAAGATCTGCGAAGAAATTTACATGGATTTAAAGTTTCCTAATGAGGGGGCAGAATTTTTCCAGTGGATATTAGAGGGTGGCACTAAGAAGCCCTTTCCAAAAGCAATTCAGATTATATTATCAAAATTTGCACCCGCCATAAGAAAATTACCTAAAAATCACGAGAATAACATATTATTATAAAGCCTAGTCTACATATGAAATAAAGGTGATATTTATATCACCATTATTTCAAAAAAATAAGCAATATTATCCAACCATTACATAAATTTTAAATCATTGAAACTCTTTCCTTTATAATCTAAATACAGTAATCGATTTTCCGCAAAGGGGAGAAGACATAAACCTCTCTCCAACCCAAGCAGTAAGAGTCAATCAAATATGAACTTCGTGACTCGAACAGGTATGTGCTGCTTATGCACATACCTGCACATCAACTCACTATGTTGAATGCACGCAATTCCCTCATCAAATTAGCAGAGCGTTTACAGAAGGGAAGGTTTCAAGCTGTGTGCGGTGAAAAAGTTGGCAATCTGAACATGATCACACGTTCAATTTTTCACAGTTGTATGTCAGCTAGTTACGGCCTTAAAAGATAAATGAGATTTCACACATTTTAATTGAAAATGCAGGGTTAATCAAATATCTCTCTATGCTTTTAGAGTTTGATTGTTAGATAATGAAGATATATTAATATTTGAGAATTAGATATGTCGGCTCCAGACTCACGGCGAGAAGCCCCGAGAACGCGAGTGTGGATAACTTTCTCGCTTCTCGTATAGCGAGGTTCTCGGCGAGAATGTTCGCCGAGACTTCTCGCCGTGAGTCTGGAGCTGGCGTTATAGAATTCTGACCCGAGAATGGACGTTTCGCCCCACTGTGGAAAGTCACTGATTTTCACTAATCACTACTAACCTTAACAGTGTGGTGAACCCCCATGCAACGTTCTGCTTCAATTAGTAAATTTACAATATAACCTTTGTGACGCCTCTCGGGTGGTGGATCAACATTTCCCGAAATACCCTACAAGTCAGAAAAACATAGTCAAGAAAATCGACACTGCTATTTTGGATTATGGGTCACATCTGAATCGACGTGATATGTTTATTTTTGTTTATTTATTATAAATAACTAATTAAAGAATTTTAGCTACGATTATAAAGTTAAACTGGCTGTGATTATGATGATATGATATTAAACAGGAAATAACTTTGAAAATGAAGAAAAATCTCCTAAACCCTTTCAAAGTTTAAATCATTTAAATATTATATCACATAATTTATTACTAAACTGCTTTGGTTATCAATATTAATCCAATTGTCAAATTTATGATATACCTTTCCGCTATATGAACTCTATTATGTACATTATTATTTGCCAAATTGTCCCTCTCTGTTCTGATGACAATGCGAATTCATTTTCCGTGGACAATGAAATTCGTACGAAAATCCTATTAGTGTCTAACGGCTTTTGTTTTTCGGTAATGTCTACCCTGTCCAAGCTGCCTATGTCGTTTGTCGTAATTTATTCGAATATGACGAGAACGTCACCTATCGATTGCCGAATGCGGAACGCGTTTAAATTCGAACCAGGATTTTGCTGTATAAATCGGTGCCATTTTTGAACCGCATATTTATCTGCATTGAACAACCCTGTCCCCTCCTTCCCTCATGTCTGTTGGCCTAGCTACAAGCTGTGTAGGCTCATCACTTTGTTCCCTAGTCGTATTTCTACTTCGGTGTAAACCGCAGCTTATTTTCAAATCTATTGCATTAAAATTCTGAGGTTAGTATTTTCAAATCTATTGCATTCTCCGATGACGAGAATTTATGGCTAATATTATACATGCAGAGGTTTTTAACAAGCGATTATATAGATTAAAAACACTTTTTAAAAATTACGTCAGTAATATAGTTTTAATATGTAATTTATCGATTTTTTTTAGATACTGGGCAGTAACAAAGTTTTTCATTTATGTTATCAGATATATTGTGCACACGGTCTGACAGAAGCGATTTTTGATGATGTTCTCTTGAATTTTTCTGTAAAATTTCCATTTCAATATTTTTCGTCCGCATACACTTTTGATCGCTTCAACTACACTAATATTTACTACCGTAATTCAATTCCCAACTGCAAAAATCAACACACAAACGTAAACTTTCCGTCGACTTCTTCTCGGTCTTTAATTAAAAAATCCTTTTGAACTCGAAACTTGTCGAAGGGATCCCTCCAAAGCTGCAGGAGTAGTCCTGCGGTCTGCGCGTCCGCCCCTTTTACCCAAATTTATCCTTTAAACGAACCCAATTAAAACCACCAAACGACGACACCCCAAGTGCCAGTCAGCAATGTAATGAAATATCGTCCATCACGAACATCTGTTAGCGCATAGCGACTTTCAGAAGTGAAAACAAAAGTTATGTCGGCTTTGCGACGCCATCTGCAGTTTCCGTTCGGTTTGAAAACGGAAAACCCAGCGTTTCTCGTTTATTTCAATTGTTCGGAATAGGTCGCGAACTTACTTCGTGGAAATAAGGACGGGCCATTAATCTTTCTGGGTGGAATGTCTCTGGAAGCAGAGATATGGTGGTAAGTATGACATATATGGCGTTGTATATATTTTAACCCGAGAAAAATGGAAAAGAATATAAATATAGATTTTCACTAAAAATTGTTAGTTTCTTATACTCTTAAACGTTATATGGTCAGGTCGAAAAATTTAGCTTTCTAATGAAGATAAACTTGAATATACATTTCATTTAATTGTTACATCAGGTAATGCGTTGCTAGGAGATGATTAATTAGTTGAGTAACGAACATTATTAATTGGGTCGAAGATTGATTTAGTGGCCAAATAATTTAGCATCCAATTGAGCAATGCAGCTTACACAACGCCGCCCCATGGAAATTGGAAATCAAAGATTCACGTCATAAATAGGTCAGGTTCATAAAACTAGCTAGCACAAATTTAAATAAACTGTACCATTTTTGATCCCAGCACTTTAGTTTATAACGAAATGTAAAGCCAATTCAAATGTCCATGAACTATAATTTGAAAAATTGAAAAATATGACCAAAAAGCTAAACTTTCTACTTTACGTCTACAGACAATATATATATATATATTTAAACCAAATATTATATGTTATAGGATGCCTTTTTTACACATCCACTTGAATTAAGTTGATTGTAATATTGTACAATATCAAGATTAATACGAGAATTTACTAAATAAAGAAATACGCCGCTCAAAAACCTCAAGAAGCTTTCGGAATAATTTATTCTTGGATCACGAAAACAAGAAAAGAAAAGAACATTCGGTGGTTCTTCTGTTGGGAGCAAGGCATACCTTCTTCTAGTTTCTGAAAAACCAGGTGAACCCAAGTTAGTTTCAGGTAGCATCCAGTTTTCTTCTGGCATGCGACTGTTTTCCTTGGTATGGCGATTGGATTTTTAGTGTTATTGTACGATGTTATGCCATCGTCCTTTTGGGGGTTTACAAGCAGTTAGGTGTTCGCCTCAAAGCGAAAATCTTCCAAGAAATTAGTAGAATCCTACATCCCAGAAATTGTAACGTTTACAAACTCATAACCAATAAATTTCCACGGCACTCTGATAGAAACACACCACTCGGTTTTAAATATTTATCATCAGGGACAGGTTTGTTTGAAATATTCCTAATTTACGCCCATTTATTGTGAAGGAGACGTACCTAATATAATTTGGCAACCAAGACAAATACATCGTTTATTTTTCGCATTGAGTACAAAGTAGGCGTGGAAATATAACAGAAAGGCAGAACAAATAAATGCATTGCAGTTTCATGCGTCTTCTGTTTATACCGGCTACTAACAAGCGAATACTCATTAACTCATTTATTGCGCCCTTTTAATAGATGTCTGACATGGTTTATTAGCTGCGACGTCAGACCGTTTAAGTGATTTAGGAAATAGCCGTTTGTCTTGTTCGACGTTGCTATAGCGGCCAGCTTGTGATATTTATTGTGAAATTGAAAGATAATTTTGGAAACCCAGTGGTATGTACGATCCAATTCCAGCGTCTTATTAATATGCATGAAACTATTTCGTTGCACTTGTCGGAGATATTACCCGTCTTTTGTTCTCTAATTGCATTTTAAATTGCAAAACTTGAGGAAAGAATGAACGTATGCTTTCTGCCTTCTTTGGTGCCTTAAATTAGGCGAAGAGAAATCGTATTCATTTACTCCAATTACGAGAATCGAAACAACAAAGTTCCCTATTTATTAAAAAGAATTAATTTCATCACAAATAACTCCACAATTTTGATTACCACTTATAAGAAAAGGGGGAAGTGACAAAGGAAAAAATTATTTTCTCTTTAAAATCAGTAGGCTTTAAATCCGATTATGAAATTGGTCATTAAGAAGACAATGTGGTGTTCGATATATTCGACGCCTTGAGGGAATGCTACTCTACAGAATAAAGTAAATAATAAAGCCGAGTCGATTTTTTAAAGGTGGTTCACTTTTAAAAAATCGGTTCGAAATATTTAAGGGGTCAAGTGGGAGTCGAGTTTCATTTCCCTTCCACAATTGCTGCTCGAGGTACTTCAGTTGGTCGAAAACTAGACTATATTTTTAGACGTCTCTTTACCTTATCCTTGTAATGGTGTAATAACTTTCCGACATCCAACTCCTGCAGGCTGTCACAAAACTTCTGCGATAAGTACACAATGCTGTTTTTCGATACCGACATTTTATTATAAATCTTCACTCCAACTGCAAACAGTGGTATTTGATCGCGAGAAAGTTAACAACCATAGCGCAACTACAGACGTTTACTGTTGATATCTGTACATTGTTCACGGTTATGTACATACATAATTCTGCCGATAACGTTAGGACGCATTAACGTAGTATTTAAAAGGTTGTGATTTTTTTTTCAATTCTAATAATTACTGACAAACGCATACGACAGGAAAAAGAAGGAATGAAAAATCGCGGAAGGTCAGTTTCTATGCATATTCTAGACAAGGATAAATTTGTGAACCAAGTTACTTTGTATACAATACCTACCTTTTATTGTATACAATTTTAAATAGGATTGCAAAAACGAGAACATGGAAAGTTCTCGAACTCGGTGAATGAATGGTACAACATAAACCGTTTAGGTGGTGTAATGTCGAAACCCTTTAGATAATACCGGATGCTTTGTCCTACACGGGGTTGTGTTAGGGTGAATAGTAATTTACCTGTTTGAACTATCTCCAAACTACCTATACGGCCTCTGTACCGTTGGCTCAAACTGGGCGGAATTTTCGGAGCGTCGCAATGTTATATCGATGTTAAAATGGCGGTTGCCGCTCATAGGGCGTAATATCCCTTTATCGACTTTCGATATGTACGCCTAATAGGGTGTAATAAGTCTGTTGCGCCGATAAGGATGTAACAGAGGAGAATGGGGCCCATCATTTCACGATAATGAGGGTATTAAGAGTTAAATTAACTCTTGGTGGTGCTGAAATTGATAAAAAAACGTGTAGAAGTTGAACACAAAAAGTTAATATTTTGCTTTTATCGTAACTTTAAATTTCTAAACGCAAAATGGAAAATAGATTATAAAATTATTAATTAAAAGTGGTTCCAATGACGTTCGCAGGCGGACATCACAGATTTTCTGTATTATTTTGGGAACATGGATACAGCTTCATCTCTTCTCCGCATGATTATTAAAGAAAACTTATTATTAAAGAAACTAGATTTCCGTATCAATTCAAACGTACAAAATGTACATAACCTTAATTAAAAGGTATACAAATTAATGAAATACTGGCACATTTCCATACATTCTCATTCACGCTAATTCTATGTCGAGAACAGATCTTTATCATTTCGTTTAAAGGGTTCTCCAAAACTAACACGTCAGGATATCCCCATTCAGACCTTCCTGCCGTTCCTATAAAGCCTCAGGCGCTAAAACTTTCGTAATTCTAATTAATCTTCATCAGGCAGGAAAACCGGATTTTTCCAACTGCTGTCGTAACAGGTAATAAAAGGGTGGTTTTCGTGACTTTTCGCGTGGGCGATTCGGAATTTGTAATGAACAATTTTGAAAGCCGTCACAAACAGGCAGAAGGCGGAATTGATTAGTGGTTTTATTGTATATGTACTGGACATCAGTATCCAGATGTTCAGAGTTCTCTAATTTGAAGTTTCCATTGAATGCAATTAAACTACAGATAAGTTCAGTCGATAGTTACCGTATAATTAATATTGTATAACGATGAAACTTTGCAATTGCTGGTATAGTGGCGACAAGATCTTATAGCTTCAGGAGGCAAACTTACGCAGAAACATTGTTAAATCTCTCAGTGTCTAACGCGGTAATTAATGTTGAATAATTAGGGTATAACTATCATTACAACCTCCCTAATAAACTTGGGGTAGCTCTACAGTAATTTAAAGATTATACGACGCTATAAATCGGATTTCCAACGTTATTTCCTTATTCCAGTCTTAAACAGAATTCACTGCATAAGAAGAAAATACATGCTTCCAATCTCGTGGATTAGACAGAGAACGTCTCATACTAGGGTTGCAGTAGCTTCGTTGAATTTATCGATCGAGTAAACTTTTGTTAAAATGAAATAATAACCCCATTCCTCGTTTGTACGTGTAGTTTTAAGTTTTTAACAAGTTGGTACAACGAACAATATTCAGGCTTTCTCTTTCATGATTTCGGCATCAAACATTCCACATCTTCCACAAGCAAACGTTATTTTAGAACGGAGAGGAAAAAAATAAACCGCATATGGAAGTGATTCTACCTGAAATAACTGAACCGTATAATCGTCTTGGCTGAGGGGTAACACGTTTCTTTTAAAGGAGGTCAACGCTCATGGGTTTCAATGAACACATTTCCCGGGGAAATTCTAAAGAGAATTGCAACTGCGAAGCAAATGCACTCCGCATTTATTTCCCACGATTCTATTAAAACCCCCACATATGTGGGATAAATGGCACCAGGGATTTCAATGTAATTGGAAATAAATTAATAAATAGACTTTATCCTTATCGTTAATGCTATATATTTATTATACCAAGTATGGAGATGTATGGTTTTTAAGTCCTTAATATTAAGATTAAGATTTTCCTGGAAAGAGAATGTTCTTTTGATTTTGGAAAACACAGCATTTTCCAATAAAACCCAGCTTAACCAGAAGTAGCGGCTATTTGAAAATACGTTACTTAGCACAATTTGATATATGTGCTCAGAAATATGGGCAATAGTTGTAATACATCTTCATTACTCAGGATTGAGTAAAAACCAATTAGTAACAGGCCTTCTTACTCCAAAATGGCACGATAGGTACCTCAATTTAACACAATAATAGAAAGAAAACGCATTACGACGTAGGAACAGCAGAAATAAAAATACTTTATCTTATGACATACCTTTATGAGAAACGTCTATGTACTAATATTAATAAATAGATAACTATAAAATAAATTCAGGACAGAAACGGAGATATAACAACTGAAGAAGGTCGGGAATCCTCCCTCCAAGGATAGATGGAGGCAATACGTTGAGGAATCTTTGAACAATGATAATGCACTCTGAAAAGAAAAAAAAAGATCAAGAAGAACATATTGTGAACCAGGAGAGGAGAGGAAAACCAGTAATGGAAGAGCAAACTGAGTAGGAGTTATGCTGGGGAAAGAAACTGATTCAAAACAAGCGGACACATGTTATCATACTGCTACAAAAAGAAAATTTGAGCAATTATGGGAATTATAGACGAATGTCACTACTCAGTGTGGTTGCCAGGGTTTATGAAAAATATTTGGAAAGGAGAAATAAGAAGCCATGTGAAGATAAGGAATAGAGGACGAAGAAAGTGATGTGATGATAAGACTAGAACACCAAGTACAACACCATATTTGCATACCCCAACAGATTGTAGAAAAAGCACTCATAAAAAACAAATAACATTTTCTTCTAATAACAGGTCTAGAAAAGCTATAAATAATAGTCGATGACAAATGGCAGAATGTCACAAAATATTCGAGAAAAATAAAACCATATGCCAGAGAATGGTACCAGTAAATACAGAAATGTATTTACAAATAACACAATCTTTATGGTTGAGCCTTAAGAAAATTTTTGAAATTTAGTGTTACTACAATGGAACAGTAGGACCTAAAATCAACATAGAAACGACCCCATACCAAAAATTATGTGATCTCTCGTGTTTAGATGTTGAGGGCCAACACTTTCAACAGCTACTATATTTTTTTAATAAAGTTTACGTTTTGTTTATTATTCGATTAAAATCCGCCAAAAAAGCAATAAAAAGGTGTTTCTACTCCTATACTTTAATTGATTTATTAAATATTTACAACCTGTACTTTAATGAGTTTCATTAAGATACAAATTTACAACCAATAGAAATTCGCAACATAACAATATTCGGTCAATATCAAAGT
>JAWQRJ010002225.1:0-13966 GCA_033557515.1 Diorygopyx duplodentatus | reverse complement strand
CCCATTCGTCGAGGGCCACATTTTAATCACAGATGGCACTCCTACAATGCCATTAACGAGGCCTATGTCCGCTCATACTTTACAAGCGAAGGAACAGCAACGAATCGAGAGGTTTATTCAAAAAAACACGACACAAAGGTAGCGAAATGAGCCCAATTAAAGTTAATTATAGTTTGATGTGTTATATTCTTGCAGAGGTGTTTATGGGACGAAAACATCTGAAAGAATTCCGTCAAGAGAAGGTAAAATTTCTAATGTTTCCAATAAAAGCAGTGAAGGTAAAAGAACTGGTTCGAAGGATACGAAATCGGTTGAACGGAAAGATGAGAATGTAAAATCAAATTCGAGCGAAAAGTTCTGTTTGAAAGAGAGCGAAAAGTTATGTAAAAGCGACAAAAGAAATATTGACGAGTTATGCAACAAATTATCTACAAATAATTTGGGACAAGATAGTTTGAAAACTACAAATGCTCATAGTGAATGTAAGTATGAAAATTAACAAATATATAAAGCATTAGAAAAATTATTATCACAAGCTCAAAAGAGCATCACACACGATAGCAACAAAAGTAGTAGTGAGCAAAAACTCAAAATAGAATCCTTCAAAAATCTAAACAAAAGTGGTGTAGATATCCTAAAATACTGCGGAAGATCGAAAGATGGACAAAGTAAAATTGGTTTGAGACATACTGGGCATTTGCAAAATCGAATAATTTTCCAGTATTCACTACAAATGTCCATTTACGACCTTTATCAGTAAATCTAATAGAGTCATATTACTGATGAAATAAAACAGATGGTTTTGTCCCTAAACAACATTAGTACTATGGGGAAACACAAAATACCAGTGAAACTCTTAGAATTTACTAGTGATGTGATAGTGAAACCATTATGTTTAATAATAAATAAAATGTTTGAAAGTTTCAGAACTGAAAGGCTTCATTACTTATTCCTATACATATAAAAAGGGAAGTCGTGTATAATTCGGAAATTATAGGTCAATAAGGTTAACCACTAAGATAAGCAATATTTTTGGAAAAACTAATGCTAATTAGAATTAAACAGGAAGACATTCTAGAAAAATATAAATTAATCAGTGCAATAAGAGCTGTTTACAATATAAATGAAGTCATTTTAGCTGGATTAACCACTGGTGAAGTTATGATAGCTGGCTTCGTAGATCTTTCTAAGGCTTTTGGGAGCATATGCCATAATTAAATAAGATCTTAAAAACTATTAGTTATCAAAAAAATTTAAAAACAAAAATTAATCCAAACTAAAAACTAGTACAGTAGAATCTCGATACCGTGAACAAAATAAAACAACGCACGTTCACGTTAGCGATTTATTTACCTAAATGGAGGTTAATCTAAAAAAGTAAAATGAAATATTAATAGAGCAGAAAACAGATTATTTGGTGACAAAAAAGTCTGAAATCTTTGTTTGCTTCTTAGGATTTGTAACTTTTTGCACAATGGCCGTTTCTCTTAGTCTTTTTAAAACCATGAGGTCTGTGAAGTCCACAGCACTATATTCTGCCACAGGATTGCAGTATTTATTGTAGTTATAGCGCCGTCCAGTGAAACCTTACTTGACATTTCTTGAAGATTCGAAATACTGGACGACGGTTGGGGAACCCCCGTATCGAGCGCATTTCCCCGGGTAATGGATATCATTTGTTCATTTTGTTCACGTTATACGGTGGCTAATGCGCTGGAAATGTGATTTACATTATCCGGAGGTTTACGTTATCCGATATTCTCGGTATCGAGATTCTACTGTATGTTTATTCGGTTTAAAAAATTATAATTTTGTTTCTTGTAATTTCTTTTAATACGATTAACCTCAAAAGATTTTCCAGCACATAGAGGAATCTTACAATGTGAGCACACGAAGCAGGTTTCTCTTCTTTTGTCATGTTTTTTGCAGATTCTGCAACGTCTTTGGGGAAACTTTTTTTTCCCGGAACTATGAATTTTCACAAGCCTGCGCTGTTTCATATTTCCTGAAAGCCTAATTGGTGCATCTTCATGAGAGGCTCTCTTTGTTGCACTTCCTCAACTTTCTGAACGAACATATTAATTTTCAATCCAATCTTTTGCAACTTGTTGTAAAAAAAGGAAAATCTTATTTTCTTTGCTGGATTCAGTTTTTTGTATACTACAAATGAATTGAATAAAGCACAATTTAGCATAAACATAAAAGCTTTTTTTGTCCATTTTACAGTTTTTCTTATAATTGGATTATAAGAAAGGTATTGATCTGCCAAATCAACACCCTTTATATACATATTATACTCTACAATACTTTCAGGTTTTGTTATCATTTTACCAGTTTTTCGATTTATTTTAGGCGTTTCTATCATTCGCGCCTGATGTATTGTTGAAATCATTCTTACATCTCTTTTGTCTTTCCAGACATGTATTAAAACTTTTTCACACACCTTTTCTACGGAAATCATGTTGTCCCTTTCTTAAGTTAGTTCTTTTTAGATCTTGAGCTAACTCACAATTTTCCCTTATTGTACCACAAATTCTAATCTTCTTGGAAAGTAATTTCTATGCCAACTTAACACTATTATAATAATTGTCCATGTAAATATGGTGCCAAATATTTTCATAAGTATCTAAAAGATTTATCACAAGATTTTGCAAATTTTCTCCACTACTGCTGTATAATTTAAATTTAGATGTATATCCACTGTCAGATTCGCGAAACATTCTCACGAGTAAGCCATATTTATTACTCTTTCCTAGGTTGCAGACACGGAAACTTAGTCGACTTCTGTAAGGTATCATTGCTTCATCGAATGAAAGATTTTGTTTCAAAAATTGGTGTTTCAATGTGTGGGATCAGTAGAGCAATAATCGTTTATACCATTTTTCCTCACTTGTCCCATTAAAATATTCAAACCAAAAAATTGCTTCACTTCGGATATTGTTGTATCTTCCCACTGTTTAGTGTTTTTTACACATTTATATTTGTGCATATTTTGCATGTGATATCTATTTGTTTCTGTTACTAATAATTCAAAAAAATCATCACCAATAAACAAATCCACCACTTCTGAACTATTTTCTGAATTTCTTGGAAACACTTTAACACCATCATTTCCCAAAAAGAAATTTTTATTAATATCATTCTCGGACTAATATATTGTTGAATCATTTTTTCCGTTTTCTAACTCTAAAATATACCCTGTATATATAATTTAACATTTTTTTACAAAAGATGCCAATGATTGTGAAGCTCATAATTTGACAACACCCCTGAAGATGAGTTAATGAAGTTGAAACATGTGAGGTAGATTAACCCTCCAACCGCGGGCGATTTTTAAATTTTTTTTTACAAAATCGCGGACTATATTTATTTGATATTTATAATAGTACACCCAACGCTGAAAGGCATTACGACTTTGATTATGATGATGATTTATAATAGTTATCAGGATTATGTTAACGCAATTAAAGTTAAACGCGATATCCACCTTGCCCGCGGTTAGAGGGTTAATAAAATACTTAAAACTACCCTGAAGTGTACATCATTGACATATCACATAAACATGGTTAAACATTGGATCCAAATGTACAAAGATTTTGATATGTCTTGAGCGCCCTTTTTTTCCATAATCTTAATGCATGATTATGGAAAAAAAGTGTGCGCTCAGAATAAGTTTTTTCCTAATTTCTGTTGTGAATAAATAAATTATTTTGTTTCGAACTGTAGGACTTAAATATGCTTTGCTTAAAATGAGTGAATAACATAACCACTGTATCAATATTTTCTGTGCGACAATCACCGAAATTTCCTTTATCAGAAGTTCTTCAAAAATATTGTCTTAGAATTTGTATAGAGGTACTTTACCAGATTCTACAAAAGAAATAAAAATGTCTTTTATAAAAGTTATACTTAAGATTAACCAATTACAATTCTTACCAGATTCAGTCTATGATATTTTCGATTTGCTATGTTAGAGATATCTGGATTACTGAGTTGTTGGGAAAATGAAGAAATTCTCCAATTCTTTGGTAACAGGATTCAATATTGAAAAAGATCATTTGTCGTTTTGGGTAGAAATGTAAGACTTTAGACTAAAACCGCTGGATGTATACCATTCAGCTAATTAAAATTGAAACTAGCTTTGCTATTACATTAATTATTTGAGAAAAATCACAATTTTTAGCAATTTCTTTTTCGATGCGTAATATTGCAAATGCATTTAAACGTTCTGCACACATACTTGACCAAAGATAATTATTTACTAATTTTAATTTGCTGAAAGAGCGCTCTTCTGCACTTGCTATAGTAACTGACAATGTAAAGAAATTTTTTAACACAGTTAGCACATTTGGAAATAATTCAAATTAATAAATTACTTATAATTAAAGTTTTAGTATGTATTGCAATATGTCTTGTGCGCTATTTACATTACTTTCATTCAAGACCAAATCTCGTAATAAACCAATTTCCTGGATTAAGTTTTCATCTATATCTGTGCTATGAAATTTTACAAATTCTTTGGAACATTTTTCTAATTCACGTTTTTTTATCGGTAATTAATTAATTGTTTTTATATCGGCAATTAATTTGAAATCTTAAATAACATTGAGTATATTGTTTTAAATATCTTCTATTTGTAATACAACACTATCAATTACAACGTTAAAAAAGTAACATCTAAATTCCTCTACCGGGTTTTTTATAATTATATTTACACAATCTTCTACTATTTCGGAAAATAATCTTTTTTTTCGGATCCTTTTTTCGGGAAAGTGTTCTGAAATATTTAAATTACGTGCTAGCATTTTTGCTTTGTTTAAAAATGTGTTAAATTTTGTTAACAAAAATTCATTATTTGTTATTCTTATTTTTTTTCATGGGTTCGTCTAAATGGAAGATTATTACATGCTAAAAATAGAATCACATCTACAATTTTTTGAAATAGCAATTTAAGCCTTTAGCTTTTCTATTTATATTAACTTGGTTTGTTTTATTATTGGTCGAATATAAATTTAGTCGATTCATAATTTTTAATTATCCTTGCCGAGCAATAAATGAATTAAAGTAGCAAACAGAATTCTCATGATCTCGACATACAGCTGACAGTTTTCTTTAGTTATTATAACCACCTATAAATTGTGTACATTGATCATTTCCTCTTCTTTTGGAAAATAGTACACAACAGAAACAAAATATTGAGTCTTCAATTTTTGAATAAATCAACCAGCTGAGAAGATGGGTTTCACCATTTGAAATTTTTTTTAAATAGTACGTTGTAGAAAATGATCTACCTTCAGCATTCTTATCGAAAACGTCTTTGTGATGTATAGGTCTGGTTTTAACACAAAACAATCTAAACTTATCAGTTGTAATACTTGGCTACAAACCTGGATCATTATATTCGTTTGATCATATTTGTTGTCATTTTCATCATTATTTCTTGATTCGACTACATTTGCACAAAAATACGGTTCTTCTTCGACTAATTTCACAGTTTCTACATTTTCATCGCAAAAATGTGTAGCTTGTGTAGAATTTTCTTCTCTAGTTGAAACTTGAATCATAAATGCTGAAGTCGAAGCAATTTCATTGTCAGAATTACTTCGTAGCCAAGAAGATCTAATAGTGACTTCTTGTAGTTTTGCTTTTCTTCTTTTTTCTTTTCTGCTAAGTTTCCTTTTTGACACCCAGAGGGATATTTTCCTGGTGTGGGTATTGTTAGGGCCTCTAATAATTGTGTATTTTACAAAATATTTAAACTTAAAACACAAGAACGTGTACTGTTTTCATTTCCTAACGGAACGTTGCCAGTTGATTTTGAGAATTTTCTCTAAAAGATCCAGTTTGGGTGAGAAACCTCGTGGGAAGTTGGTTGGAATAGTAGTAGTTTAACAAACCTATGTTTTTTACGTTGTACAGCAACATCAGATAAAACATATTCATTTTAACTGCAGCCCAAAATATTGCTCTTTGCTGCGATAAAATAAAGAATATGACAATAACTACTGGAAAAAGTTGTGTCCACACTTTCTTACAGATCAGTTATTGTGACAAATGAAATGATATTAATTAGAAAATCATCAGCGTGACTACCAGATTTGAGAAAGATTCCTTGATTGAAAGATTCCTACCAGATTGAGAAAGAAAATTCCTTGATTTCCAGAAAATATCTGTTAGGATTAGGAAATTAGATGCTGTTTATACTACTTAGGTTCAGAAAGCTAGAAACATAACTAACTAACTTATAAACTAACAAAAAATGATTCATAACTGCTTAAAAAGATGGATCTGATGGATTTTAGAACTTATACCATGACGAACTTTTGACTTTTGATGCAAGAAAAAAATATGAAATAAAAGTATAATCTAGAATCTTCCTAATAGCGAAAATAAAAACTTAAAAATTCAATGATTATAAAGTATTTTTACGAAATTCCCTGAATTTTCTGACTTCCTAGTTCAGTCGTCAGCCTGATCAAAGAAATAGCAAGGAAACGAATTAATTTAGAAACCAAAACAAAAATGACAAAAAAGAAAATTGTAGAACGTATTACATTCATAAGTTGAAGTTGACCTCTATATTTATTTTTAGCAATCGAAAATAAAATTCAAAACAACCAAGCTCAATTAAAAATAAATCTCAACATAAACGAAGATGTGAAACCAATCGAAAACGAAGAATGGTTAGTATTTTTGCAAAGAACCATCGTTGATGTGATGAACGAAGATTTAACATCACTGTTGCAAACTAATTTAACGAACATAATAGTTTCGCCGTTGAGAAATGCAAATTCGAACTCGAAAGTTGTTAAATTAGTAGCCAACGTCTTTTCGTTACCGTTCGTCATAAAAAACCTCTCAGAAAATGTTTTGGAACAAATACTAAAAGTATACCTCGAAGTAAAACTGATCCCAAATTTAGTTTATGCGTCGAAATTAATGTTAAAAGAACGTTCAACTAATTCTTCAAGCGATTCCACCCCCACCCCAACAGGGACTCCGATTGGAAAAGTTGCTGAAAACTTAAAAGTCGTGCGAAATCTACCCAATAATGATCTACAAGCTCTAGAAGATATATACTGCTTAATTTGCTATTTGGTGTATTCCGACGATAAATTCTTACATCAATTCTGTGATTCTATAGTCGTTTTTAATGTTTATAACATGGTGCACCAGTTGTTGACTTTGAACAAAAAGAAAATTCGAATTGTGAACGATTTGTTGGCGATTTTGACTAACATTTTGAGGAAGGCTCCAGAGAACTACGAACTGATTCAAAAAATATTCGAAACGACACAGAACGAAGGTTTGGATATCACACGGATGTTAAGGGATTCTAACGGATTGTTGCGGGAAAGAGTTTGTAGATTTTTATCGGTTTTAGCTCAATATGATAACAAAACTTTGGAGAACGTGTGGAATGAGGAAATTAAGGACACAGTTGAAGCTTTAGTGTACGATTCTATGGAGAATGTACGAAATGTAAGAATTAGAATTTTGGTATATGTATTTTTTAAGAAGTTGATGCATTTTTTATTTCTAGGCAGCAGAATTATGCGTCGAAAATGTGAAATGTTTAAATTTTTATAATAAAACATTAACTACTTAGTGGTGAATGTTTTTAATTCATGTGCATTTACTTAAATCAGTATTATTACTGTTTACTTGCAAACATTTATTAGAGATACTTTTCTGAATGTTTTACAAACTTATATTTTGTAAACATTATTTTTTTAATTTTTTTAAGGAAAGTTTATTTTACAATAAAAATAGCGAATTTTGCGAACTTGTATTCTTATTTATCTGTCGGCAAACAAGGGTACAATTATTTTTATTATTTTTTTATTATTAAAAAAACTACAATTATTATACTTGCCCTAACTTAAATTTAGATAATACATTTCTCGTATCATTGCTGTGTAGATGTGTTAACAATTTTAATTCAATATGATCTACTGCAGCTTTCGTTAAGACCAAAGTGTCATGTTTTAACATACTATAAACATTTAATCCGTACGCAGGCATTAAATTGAAATGTTTAACGGTGTCGGTAGCCGCAGTTATGTTTCTTGGCATTATGTCGGTTCTAAAAGAAATTAAAGTATTAATATTTTATCTATATGATTGTGTGATTGAAACAAATTCCTTTAGCAGACTGTTTTTTTTGTGAAATATTTCTTTGAAATACTTAAAGAACATTTATTGTACTCTTCTGAATGTTTTATTTATTAAAAACGCAACCTTACATGTTTTGGATATCCGTATTCTCCATCATCAGGGATATCTACAATATAATTCAGTATGTTAGATTGTTTAACACGTTAACGCCGGCGTGTACCACCGGTGGTACACCCGACGGCTAGACTCAAACACAAAACCGAGCGCCGGCGTCAACGTGTTGAATATAAAAACAAACAAAATATAAAATAAAATTATATTTTGTTTGTTTTTATACTTAAACAATCCAACATACTGAATGATCCTGTAGATACCCCTGATGATGAAGAATGCAGATCTCTGAAACATGTAAGGTTGCATTTTTATAAATAAAACAATCAGAAGAGTACAATAAATGTTTCTTCCAAAGCCTCCTAGATGGAACTTTTTCTCAATCACCCCATCATTTTCCCCATTTCTTACACATCAACAAACAAAACTGATGGTCCCCAATTCCGACTTTTCACCAATTCCTCAACATACTTCGGCTCGTCTGTCGGCAATTCCAAATTCTCGACAACGTGCAAATCGTCCTGCGCCAATTTCACGGACAACGTACTCGTCAAACCGTAAATTCGAGTGAAAAACGGTAACATGTAAAAATGCGGCGTAGGCGACCGCGGTCCGTGAATGACGCCGCCCCCTCTGAACAGCGGGCTTCTTATCGAACCGTGTCTCGCCCGTCCCATTCCCTTTTGGGGCCACGGCTTCCGACCGCCGCCTCTAACCTCCGACCGCACTTTCGTGTTCGCGAAACTCACGTAACCGTAAAGACGTTGCCACCTCACGTTCTGGTGTATGATGTCTATGCGTGGGTTGCAGGCGAAAATTTCTGGGTGCAGTTCGATTATGCTCACTTTCTTTTCGTCTATCGTCTCTAAGGATTCTACCCAAACTTGACGCGGTTTTAAGTATTTCGTGGGAAATAGTGATTTCGTTTCGGCATTTTTTGCTAGTGTCGTGCAGTTTCTAATGAGACTTTTGCTGTTTTTTAGTTTAAATATTATATTTGACAACATTTTTATCGTTTTGACATGTACATAACCTAGAACCTAGAAGTAAGAAGAAAAATCTAGGGATTTTTCAGTTATTTTTCTAAATTGATATAAATATTAGTAACTTTTCATTGTATTACATTGCTTATTTTGTGTTTTGACATAAAAATTAAACTGACGCTTAAAAGCGCGAAATCCCTAAAACAGGTTATGTTTTTAAAACAGAATTATGTTTGGGGAAAAAGCCTGTGCATTAATCAAAGAATTAGATCGAAATCGGGATTTATTACCACCGTACAATGTGAGTAATTATTTTCGTTCGTATTTAAGGTTCATTTAATACATTTTCAGTCGGAATTAGTCACAGAAGTTAAAAACGAAATACAAACTTTAGTAGAACAGAACCAGAATGATGTTGCGTAATAATTTGAAGGCAACCTCATCGGTTTCGAATAATTTTAATAACGTTTTAGTGAAAGCAACGATACTTCGCACACACCGGGTACGATATCTTATATACCAACAGTTCGAATAAGACATGTAGCTATACGAAGAAACATACGGTGTTTGTTGGCATACAATTATAATAGACTAACGACGGTACGTAAGATGCGATGGCAGTTTGGCAGCGTTCTGCCAGAGGAAGTGAAAGGAAATTTAAGTTCGTCGGAGTCAGCCTGGTTTACGAGATACTCCGGTATTTTGGCAAAATATATGAGATCGTTAAATGATGACGGGGGTTTAAATTTGGGTGTGGATTTAAAACCTCCCAAAGCATTGTACGTTCAGGTTAGGTGTCTCACGGATTACGGAAAGTTTGAGTTGAGCGACGGAAAGATTTTGCTGCTAAAGAAGAATACAAGACATTACTTGCCAAGGAGTGAATGTGAGGAATTAATTAGACAAGGGGTGTTTGAGCATATTATAAACTGAATTTACGTTGGAAATTTTTGTTTTGTTGATACTCAGTAGGCTTATTTAAATTAAAATAAAATTTAAGATAATTGTGTTTTTGCTTTGGTTATTTGTCCTCTCCTTTTCAACACAATGTGAAAACATAGGCTTTGAAAAATACACAATCTTGTGTTGCATATTAAAATAACATAATAGCAATAATTATATTACAATAGAAATTAAAGTAAAAAATCATAATTAACCATAATTTTAGATCAGATCTGTTGCGTTTTGAATCATAATTAAATAACAATAATATTTTTGTTAAAGTATAAAGTTTAATATTACTCCCAAATTAGGACGTAAATAACTTAATGAGATAAAGAAAATTTTCAAGGAAAAAAACGCATCCGAGAGGGGACCCGTCTCGGATGCGCTTTTTTCCTTGAAATTTTTCTTTATCTCAATAATATTTTTATTTTTGAGTTGTAATATTTTAAATTTTGTTTTTCTGTAACAGCAAAGAAAAAAAAAGATTTTTTGATAAACGTTACGTTTCATTCAAACTGATCAATTTTGTTTTCATTCAAATCGAAACACAATAAACAATTTCGATTCATAAAAAATAAACATTGCAAGAAAACTAAAAACTTGAAAAAATAACATCAATAATTAATAAAGTTAACAAAAAATGGATAGCTATATATATATTACCTAAGCTTAGCACCAAAATTTAACTTTCCGACAAGGAATAACATTAAAGACATTTTCTACACAATAAAAAATATTATAATAGAAAATAATATAATTACCAAAATTCAAGAAACGAAACAAAACATAAGAAACACTATTGATAATAACTTCAAAAATATATTTTATCATAAACAAAACTTACACGAAAAGAACAAACGAAAGTTTATAACAAAATCAAAAAATAAACGTAAACCTGTATTAAAAACAACGCGAACATAATAATAACCAAAACGAATAAAGGACAAAAAACAGTTATACTCAATAAAGAAGAGTATATCACAAAAGCTACAGAACATTTAAATAATCAAAACACAAAAGAATATTAAGAAATCCTACGACAAGAATAGAAAAAGGCTGCTACCAAATAGTCGAAAAATGGTATAATAAACAAAAAATTAGTGAATACAAAAACTAAATTAATTTCAAAACATTTCAAACCCCCAAGAATTTACTTTTTACCAAATATCCATAAAGCAAATATTCCTTTTAGACCAATAGTAAGTTCAATAGAAGCACCTAGGTATAAAGCATCCAATTTTTTGTCAGAAATAATAGCAAAAAGTATCAATAAGAAAACATTCCATAAAAAATTCTTTTGAATTTATTGATAAAATTCAAAAATCAATAACCATAAATTACTATCATTAGACATTAGAGCACGTTATACCAACACGTCCATGAAATTAATAGAAAGTGCAATTAATAACCAGTCGGCAAAAATAACAAATAATACGGATTTAAATTTAGAGGAATGCTTAGAAGCGGTGAATATTTGCGTAGAATCCACTTATTTCAAATATGAAAACATATTCTATAAACAAATTTACGGATGTGCTATGGGCATACCACTATCAGCAACCATAGCAATCTTTACTATGGAACATATGAAATATATATGCCTAAATAAACTAAAAGAAAAACCTACATTTTATTTCAGATATGCAGATGATATTATAATGACATACAGAAAACAAAATTTATGAGTTAATAAACACTTTTAATAATTTTGATGAAAGATTAAAATTCACGGTGAAAATAGAAAATGACAAAAGAACAATTCAATTTCTAGACACAATGCTAATGAGAAACAATGATAATACAATAAAAATTGATTGGTACCAGAAAAACACTAATAGCTGGCGATATTTACACCATGATTCTAATAACCCAAAATTACAAAAAATTAATATTCTGAACAACACAATTAAAAAAGCATTAACAATTTCAGATAAAGATTGCATGTTTGGACCCATTGTCAACTAGTTTTCTTTAAATATTTTTGTTAAAATCTACCCTACATGTTTCAGCTCTGTCGAGCTATCTTCGCATTTGACAATACCCCTGAAGATGAAGAGGATATTTCGTGTACCCTTTGGTTATCCCAGTAAATACCTAGCAGCTTAAAATCACAACATACGTCCCACTGATAACTTTCATAGTTAATTTGAGAGACGGAATGAGCCAGTGGAAGTGAAGGATACTGGCTGCCAATGTGCAAAACTAATTTCATAGTTTTGGTGCAGCTCTCTGTAAAAGGCCGCCAATTATCAGTCACATGATGAATTCCAATTTCCATATCAAGAATTCTGGTTTGTTTGGAACGATTTGAACATTTTCTTTAGTAATTTATGTGTTAGATGACCATAAAAATAAACTAAAACCATAACTACATTGTGAGCTAAAATCATAGTGACAGTATTCTCGTCATTCATCACTGGTTTATCTTTTCGTATTGCTCCAGTTGCTTTCCCATAACATGTAAAATTGGATTGCAACTTTCTGAATTTTATTCTACTAAGCGGCGGTAAACGCATTTTTGGTTAAATGCCCCGAACGTTCTGCTTACTATTTGTTGGCATTGGCCATGAATAATAAATAAATTCATAATATCAACATTGGACTAATTATTAGTTGCCATTTTAGAACACAGTAAGGTCAACGTTGTCAAGAACTAAGCATGTGAAATATGTTGATAACTCGATTTCCAAATGATGCCTGCATTAATTTTTCACCCTAAATATAAAATCAACCAACATAAGTTACACAAATGTCAAAATTGATAACTAATTGGTAGGCAACCCAATTTACAATAAATGAATGTATTGTCAAAGAATCGCTTTTGCAGCAAGAGCTCGAAAAACAATCGGAAAAGGATTCATTTTAGGTATAGGGAAACCCAATACTGTTTAACGACGATTTTAATTCTACATTCGGTAAGATAAAATTTTGTAAAGAATGTACGTAAGAATGCCCCAACGGGTGTATTTTTGAAAAGTTCAATGTCTCAACTAATGATTAATGAAGTATGAACGTTATCGCATAAGTCTAATTATGAAAATTCGATCTTTCAAAATCGAATTTTTTGTTGCTGCGGTTGCATAATTTTTACGAAAAAAAATCAATACCTCGAAAAAGATTAAGTTTAGGCCTGGCAAATGTATTACGAGAGTTGTTGAAAATTGAATGCAGATTAAGAAACAAATTAAAATTGGGGTCATTTCATTTAAATTAACAAAGCTGTTGTCAACTTCCGTTATAACCGGAATAGCCAGCTTATTGAAGATATTTTTATCTTAGCTCCCTTCCTACCCAGTGGCGTAACTATACTGCCCGAGGCCCGTGGCAAATTAATTGGAAGGGGCCCCTCCTCAATCGAAAAACGACCAATGTTGCAGATTTTTAAATAAATTACTATGATAAGGACTTAGAATCTAGTTAAACTAATTACCGATGCTTTTATTATTATTGCGTGCTATTTTGGTTGAAATGAAATACGAGTATCAGTGAACATTTTTCTTAATATTTTATTTATTTACATCAACAATCTCTATTACATAAGTATTATTAATATCAAAGCTGAAAAGGAGAATTCGTATGATATTAAAATTCCTTTTTTCTTGCTTTTTGTTCTGCAAATGTGTCAATAACGTCATCAAAATTCAAATTTCGGGCCACGGAATGTTCAATGGACAAAATGGCTAAGTTGCGTAACCGTTCTTGTCCCATAGAATTTCTCAAATAAGTTTTTATCAACTTCAGTTTTGAAAATGATCTTTCAGCGCTGGCCGTAGTCACAGGAATTGTTTCAAATAAAAGAAATGCAGTGC
>JAWQRJ010002224.1:0-13968 GCA_033557515.1 Diorygopyx duplodentatus | reverse complement strand
GGGGTGTACGGAATAGATAAATATAAATACATATTCAAAAGCAAATTACATATAGGTACCTAACATTTACCACTGGGCTCGCCTCCAAACTTCTTCTTTTTTTACTGTCGTATTTATTTCAATTTGTATTTCTTGACATTTGGGCTTAGTTTAACAGTTGTATTATGCCCTGGACTGCTTTTTCGAAGCATAATGGAGCAATTGGACTTTAAATAAAGAAATTCTGGACAAAAAACCCAGAATTTTTCATTTATTTTAGTTTTATTGCTTCAAAATCTAGGTAACATATTGAAATTTTGATTTATCCATGCCAAATGTTACAAATGTTTTTTTTCTAAACAGATAGTATCGATTTTAAAATGTCGACGTCAATATTTTAAGAATGTCCAAACATAACTCTCATTTTAAGTATCTAAAAAGTTGTTTTTGTACTTTTTATTTTTATTTCTACAAAAGTCTAAAAACCTTAGTATAAAAACACCTCTTGAAAAATACATTCCTTGTCCGTATTTTATTTCATTTTTATGTGGCAAAAACCTGTTCTTTTTGTACGGAAAATAAAACATCTCTATAGGAGATTTACAAGATATGAGAGTGGTTTTTGAACAAAAAATTACATTCCTGTAAAAAAAAAGTTGTTTGTAGAGAAGAAATATAACCCTATTATAAAAATTTCATCTATCTAATAATCTTATCTGCTATATTATATTTTACGAGCAATACTTGTATATTTATTTATTTGTCCATAGGACGGTTTTTAAACGCCACACAAAGTTGATGATATTTACAGGATTTAGATGCGGGCAATCGATTGAGGTAGGTCTCGACATCTCACTAAATTTATTGATTTATTTTTTATGAGCGTTTAAAAATCGGCAAATATTGCCGATATTTAATGTGATAGATCAAAATCACACTTGGGTCATCGAATGTATCTTGCAGTTGAAGTAAAGATTGATTAGTTTAACTATTATATTAAAATTATTGTTTTGGTCAGTTGCTTTGGATGTTTATTCTTTAAAAAACACGCTAAGAAAAATTGATAATACAAGTTAAAACACAATAATAAATTGTCAACATGGGTTACCTACTAAAAAACAATCGCTTTGGTTAGTAGAAATTTTGATCTCGCCACGCCTTTACAAATATTTTTTTCTAAACAGAGTTTTACGGGATCTTGCGATGTTCATAAAATAACAAAAAAATATTTTGCTGCTATCTATTACTTGTCAATTATTACTCTTCACAACGGGAGGACATTTTGTATCTGACTAGTATTTGGAAAAGATATGAACCATGCAGTTTGACGATTTAGTCCTGTTGGTTACATTCTAAATTTAATATTTCTTTTCTTGGAATTATTTTTTATTAGTCTTATATTTTATTAATGCGATCTTGAAAATACATTGTATTGCTCTCTTGAATTACAAGTTGGTTCAAACTTGTGGGACGCATACAATTTAATGGAGATGGTTTTGAAGCATAATTGAGCAATTGGACTTTAAATAAAGAAATTCTGGACAAAAAAACAGAAATTGTCATTTATTTTGGTTTTATTGCTTCAAAATCTAGGTAACATAATGAAATTTTGATTTATGCCATTACAAATGTTTTTTTTTCTAAACTGATAGTATCGATTTTAAAATGTCGACGTCAATATTTTAAGAATGTCCAAACATAACTCTCATTTTAAGCATCTAAAAAGTTGTTTTTGCACTCTTTATTTTTATTTCTACAAAAGTCTAAAAACCTCAGTATAAAAACACCTCTTGAAAAATATATTCTCTTGCCGGTATTTTATTTCACGTTCATTTTTATGTGGCAAAAACCTGTTCTTTTTGTACAAAAAATAAAACATCTCTATACGAGATTTGCCAGATATGGGAGTGGTTTTTGAACAAAAAATTACATCCTTGTAAAATAAAACTTGTCTGTAGAGAATATAACCCTACTATAGAAAAAAAATCTAATCTATCTACTATTATATTATACGGGCAATTCTTGTATGTTTATTTATTTGTCCATAGAACCGTTTTTTAAATGCCACACAAGGTTGGTGATATTTGCAGGATTTAGATATTATCATGCGGGCAATCGATTGAGATAGGTATCGACGTTCACTAAATTTGATTTATTTTTATGAGCGTTTGAAAATAGGCAAAAATTGCCGACATTTAATGTGACAGATCACTTCAAGGTAACCGCACACTTAGGGTCATCGAATGTACCTTACAGTTGAAGTAAAGATTGATTAGTTTAACTATTTATTAGTGTTCCGTTAAAAAAATGCTGCGTTCAGTTTGCTGGCATGGTTTTTCCTTAACAATGCTTTAATAAAGCATATAAAAGGCCGGATAGGTAAATAATTCTAAATTAAATACAGAGAAGCAATAGCAAAGATCGGTCTACGAAGTGCTTAATAATAATACGAGTAATAAATAAATACATTTTATTACCCAAAAATGTATTTGTATCAAAATAAACATACTTTCAATATTAAGCGTGAGAAAGAATACAAAAGGCCGGATAGGTAAATCATTTTAAATTAAATACAGACAGCGTTGGTGAAGATCGGTTTACCAGGTGTTTAACAATAATACTAGCAATAAATAAATAAATACTTTTTATTACCTAAAAAATATTTGTATCAAAACAAACATATTAAGAATATTAAGCGTCTGCGATACGAAAACAAAATGAAAAATTGTAGGTGCTCAATATATCTCGGGAAAGATACTGCAGGTAAAATAAAGTTTGATTGAATTTTTGCTCATCAAGAAACGATTTTTTCGTGTCGTAGCTTATTAAAAAAATAATTGCTTTGATCAGTTGCTTTGCATGTCCATTCTCTAAAACATGCTAAGAAAAATTGATAATAACACAAGTTAAAACACAATAATAAATTGTGAACATGGGTTACTTATTAAAAAACAATCGTTTCGGTTAGTTCCTTTTGTACGTCTGTTGTTTAAAAACACGTTAATATAATGACAAATTAAATATAACGACGTTGTCTGATGAGTAAAGCTCGGTCTGCTGTGTATTTATTCTATAAATCTATACTGTCCATTAGGAAAAATATACTTGGCAACAAAAAAGTATTAAAAACACGTTAATAAAGATTCTGTTTGAAAGAATCAGTGTAGGAATGTTGTTATAATAGAAAGCAAACATTTATCAGGGCAAAAAGAAAAAAGTGCAGGTGAATTAATGTTTGATCAGTTTTGCTAATCAATTTTCTTCCTTGCATTAAACATTGTTTAGTTTCCCGACATGTCTTCTCTTTAAAAGACGTTTATGAAAATTATATGCTAATGGTAGAAAACATTTGCAGATAGGTAAATAATTTTAAATTAAGTAAGCATTTGCGGGATCGAATGTATTGATTGGATTCGAACTGCTCCGTTCAATTATAGAATTACAGAATTACGATAATGCGAATCTCTATTATGCTTGCGAGCTAATTGACTATCAGCATGCGTTGGTTCTCTGCAATTCCACTAAATTCCCTAGATGTATAAAGTACGGGGATTAGCCGCCGTTTTATGTCCGCGCCATATTCAAAATCGAAAGAACTTGCAATTGAAGTAAGGATTGATTAGTTTAACTATTTATTAGTGTTTCGTTAAAAAAAATGCTTCGTTCAGTTTGCTGGCATGACTACACCTGTATATACTAGGGGAAACAATGTTTTTAAAAAAATATTTTATCTGCTGACGCGTACGATTTTTTTTTAAA
Organism: Diorygopyx duplodentatus; assembly: GCA_033557515.1. Classification (NCBI taxonomy): domain Eukaryota; kingdom Metazoa; phylum Arthropoda; class Insecta; order Coleoptera; family Scarabaeidae; genus Diorygopyx; species Diorygopyx duplodentatus. The sequence continues at coordinate 10,230 of JAWQRJ010002224.1, read as the reverse complement.
TGATTGTTTTTGTATTTTTTTTCTAGAACTTAGTCATATACCCACCCATTTATAAAATGTCACGAATTATTTCATTAAAACTGCTTAAAGTTATCAAAGTTATTATTACGACAAATCACTTTTTATGTTATGTTTTGCGTAAATTAATAAAATTAATTGTAAAAATTTCAGCAAAGTATGTAGTATTCAACGGTAGTTTTCAAGAAAAATAGAAAACCACACTTATATTACTTAAATACAACTATAATAATAATAAATCTACAATTTCAGTTTAAAACCATTTCAAACGTTTAACTTTTTTAATTATAGGATATGATACAGTTTCGTTTCTCTTTTTCTAGATAGTACAAATTTTACACAACCAAAAGTTATTCCAGTTTCACATGTTTGTAAAAAGTTCGTCGTAACTACAACTTAGTTATCGGAGTAAAAAACTAAATTTCAATTTACTTAAACCTTACTTTAAACATTAGATGCGGAAGACAACATAAATTCCGGTAACGCAGTAACTAATTTGGTAACACCTGGTATATTTACAATACAAATATACTACAACAACAGTAGCCGTAGTTATTACCACATCTTCTGTCAATATCTTTGCGGTTTACCACACGGTGGCTCATTATCTTTCAAGCGCCTCAACTTCCTAGTACTAATTTCAAACAAACAACCTTTACAATATTTGCATATTTCATAAACGAGCGCACTAATGAGCTGGGTAATAAACAAACATTGTGGCAAATAGTTGTAGCAGCAACTACCGATACTAGGCAATGTTTGATTTATTCGTCATAGAGCAGATACCGATTTCAACTATCGCATTACTCCACTGTTGTACCAATTGTTAGTTCGTTTGGTCATTACAAGACAAATATAAATATTTAACGTTCGTAAAAATCCGTGATAAAAAATGAGGTTACCAGGTTAATTAGAACTTACGTATCACGCGATCTTTGCGTGATTATTATTCGAGACATTCAGGAAGCATTCACTGGTTTGGGGAAAACAGTGGAATAAAAGAGCAGTTTCGTTGATTAAAAGTTTAGATGTAGAGTCAACCCCTAAATGGGTCAACTGTTTTATCGTCGTGTTTACAAACACTTTGATCGCTACGTGCAGAAAGTAAGCACCTAATTAGAGTATTACTAACTACATATTTAATATATTATTGCAAAAGAACATGATATATTCCATGAGCAAGTTGTGTAAAATCCCATGTTTTTTTGTCTGTTTCCTTTAGTGGCCATAATCGATGGACCTCTAACAATGGATGTTTTCGGGCTAATCCATAATCTCGTAAATCGCAGGTAACGTGTTGATTAATACAATAACATATATATATCCATAAAAAATATAACCTGCCACATAAAATACCCATAGCATTTGTCCAATCCTAAATGCATTCCGCGTATTCACCTGCTACATTAAACTGGTTTGTCTGCCAGCAAAAAAGTAAGGAACAGGTAGCTTTAGATTTAGGTGTGTCTGGTTATTAAGTAGTATGACGGGGCATAAAATGGAAGCACTTAAATTGGGCCATTTTCATCGACTTACGTAGTATAATTAAATTTCAAAAAGTGAAATATTTAAATGTCTAACTCCTAAGAATTCCTAATGCAATTTTATTACAACTTTGTTGTTGACATATAGGCATAAAATAGATATCTACTAACATCAAAAAGCTGATAAGCGAATTTAATCTTGGTGCAGTCAAACCATAAAATCACAACCTACAAGTACAATGAATTTTAAAATAAAAGAATCGAAAATTTACCACTATTACAACAATGTTGCGAGTTCGCCTTGCAGCATCTTTTGCTTTTCTCTGTTTCTCTCTGGGCATACAGGCTGCATCAGTGTTTCACAATAGGTTGGTTGAATGGGGAGTGTGAACAATGGAGGGTGGATACTTTTGTCATTTCGGGAGGCATTTTACCAATTTTGAACAGCTGGGAGTTGCGGAGAAAACAGCACAAAAAGGTACGGGAACTAAAGGTAGCATTGAAAAAACTGGAGATACCGTATCAGTAAAATGCATAGTGCCAATTTTCTGAGGATTGCACCTGAATTTATAAAACTAGGTGTTTTTGTAAATCCTGCGTACAAAATAAATACAAGATAAACAAACACCTACTTAGTAAGTGCTAGGTGCACTTGTATGGAGATATGAGATTTTATCATTCAACCTTGAGTTGACATATAACGCTCATCTGACGTTATTAGTTTTTTTAAAACAACGTGACTACTTATGATTGAAAAATATTAATTTTTTACTTTATAATCTAATTCATTTAACTAATGCAGCCTTAACCGTCTAAAATTATAGATAAATGTTTTCAAATTTTGATAGCATCAAACAAAAGCGATGAAAAAGATAAAAAAATGTACATGCAGTGAAAAGTAATTATTGCAGCAAAACCTCCACTTAAAGAGCAGATCGAATTACAAAAAAATGTAGTGAGAAGTCGAATGATATTGTAAAGAAAAGTATTTATTGGCATTATCATTTGTGGCAATCGATAGTCATTTTTAAATGGTCGGTATATCAATGAAAAAGTGACTATTCACTATTTAGTTATTGTAATTCGGCATTAAATGCCTACGTTGTTTTATTTTATTGCGGAATAATAATAAACTAAATTACTGCCGATCTAAAACAATGCCGAAATCCACCTATCATTAGACAGATTTGAATTCTGACTGGACTGTTTTCCTCAAAAACAAAGCCAAATTTTTCCAAAAACTCTCTCGGCTCTTGTGAATAAATTGGCTTTTGAAAATATTAAAATTATGTTGTGAGTGAGCGAATAAGGATGTTATGGCTTTTTACGTTGGAGTTTTGTTATCGAAAAACACATTCAGTGCTTATCTTCTTGATGTCTGGATGCCCAGCACTACAAAGAAAAAAACAAAATAATTGTAGATAAACTGGTCTCGATGGAAATTATTAGAATTTTTACAGAATTTTATCCGAAATAATAAGATCGTCTTTACTTTGCTAGTCTACTACCTACTATATACAGGGTGTCCACTTTTTTTAATGGGATTGTATTGGTAACTTTCAAACTATAACAGGTAGAAGGTCGGTTAAATGGAGAAAAAGTTGCATATTTGGAAGCACTGTGCGGTTCTTGAAATATCATAAAAAACTAATTTCTATATTTAAGTTTTCTGCTTAATGTAGCTTTATTTTTTAAAATATCAAATTAAATTGACGTAATCAGGTTTTGAATCCAAACTTAAACTTATTTTTTTAAATATGGACCTGATGTTTTTATGACGCTCTTTAAAATACTTTTCTCTCATGAATTCAACCATGTACCATACAACCATACAGTAAAATTTGTACTATAATACACTTTGTTTTCAAGATAGCCTCATAAATAGTAATCGAGTGGATTTAAATCTGGTGATCTGGCAGGCCACGCTACTGGACCTCTTTTGGAACAAGAGGTCCATGGGTTAGAAAATGTTTCATCTAAATACTCTACGATTATTCTCGAGTTGTGTTGTTCCACAGCCATCCTATTGGAATCCGAGCCTACTATGCAGATGCCAAAAGGAATATCATGTACCATTTCTTGCAGATATTTTGCTGCAGTTAGGTTGCCCTCAATAAAATACGGTCCTAGTAATTCCCTGTCCAACAAACCGCACGGTTTAAACTTTTAAAGAAAAACGATATTGATGTCCCACATCTTGGATTAAATGAGGATTCTCTGTGGCATGAAAATGTTTGTTTTTGCGATTAAACATTCCAGAATTTGTAAATGTTGTTTCGTCTACCCAAATAATATCGTGTGCGAAATTGCATTTTCGCACCATATTAATTTTTCGCATTTTCGCACGAACATATTTTTTTCGAGAAAAAAAATTTAAGTGTCAATCACAGGAAATAAGTAACGAAAATAAAGTACTTTCGTTACTTATTTCCTTCCTAGTTACTTTTATTTTCGTAACGAAAATAAAATAATGTATACGAATTTAATTACTAATAAATGATCACTAATTCATGTATTCGTTGTTTTTATGTATGAAAAATCATTTTCTAGTTTTATTATGAACATATAGCCTTTCTTTTTTATTTGAACTTACTTTTACTTACTTATTTGTTTTCATTCAGATAAATTATAAGACGATGAATGCAGTCGGTTTTACCTAAAAATTATCTTTGGATCGTATTGTATGATATTATTTTTGAATTCATGATAGGAATGTATTTTAATAACTGCCATAAAAATACAGTTCCGTATTTAAAAAAATTACTTTGATGATGGTCCAGTGATACGAAACTTTGGATTCAAAATCTTAATACGTCAATTTAAAGAGAACAAATCAACTAAAAAATGTCAAAGAAACAATCAAATAAAAAATATTAATAAAATAATTTGTTTTAAAATATAAAGTTACAATGAGCAACAAACTAAAATATCGAAGTTTTTTTATGATATTTCAAGAACCGACCATGATATTTCCGATTTGTTTTCACCACTAAATACTGCTTCCAAACCTGCAACTTTTTCTCTGTTTAATCGACCTTTTACCTATTATAGTTTGAAAGTTGCCAATACAATTCCATTAAACAGTGGACACCTGTATACTAACGATTATATATTTTACTCATATATTCGCGTTTTTTAAAATTGTACATCTTGAACATACTTACGTAGTTTATTCTTTCTACTAAGAACTTATGTGCAACGTTTTGATTAATGAAAACATTATATTATATGACTACTCTTAACTCCCCGTATAATTTTCAGCAAACGTTAAAATGTTAGGTGTGCGTAACATAAAACTGTTAACGGGAAACGATCTTCTACGAATCTACGTAGATAAAAAATATTTTACTCCACCCTTTTAAAGGAAACATTTTTTATGAAAGAAAAATACCATCTGTTTTTCATCAAATAATGGATTTACTCAACATGACAAACTATTTTCCAGATTTTACAAAAAATATATATAAATGGTATTGAAATGCAATAATTAATATTTGGCAGAGTTGTTTTAACAAATTTACAATTTGACACCTATTTAGTAACCTTAAAATCCAAACGAATAAAAAAAAGCTAGTTTCAATGAACATTTCTCGAGGTCTCCATTAGTCGATTTTTTTTGTGGATAATGGTGATTCGAGTTATGAAAGTTTGACTGTAATCCACATTTTGATGAAAATGGATGTAATAATGTTCTAAGTTGCAAAAGGTGAAGTACCTTTTGCAACTTAGAACATTATTACATCAATTTTCATCAAAACGTGGATTACAGTCAAACTTCCATAACTGGAATCACCATTATACACAAAAGAAATCGATTTATGGAGACTTCGAGTTATAGAATGTTCATTGAAACTAGCGAATTTGTTTATAGACACTATAATTGTGTACAATTATGTACATACATTTTTATTGACTCCAAATTATGTAATACACACTAATTGCAGTTTAAAAATATTCAATAATTTCTCACTGAAAATTTAATTTTTTCTGATATTTTCAGTAAAAAGCTTCGAATTTGATAAACGCCTTATAGTGGTCATCAGTTGTATTGTTATTCGTTTGCAAATATAAATTAAAATTTCTCAAGGAATCCGCTGCATCATTCTTGGAAGGCTGTCGAATAAATTCTTCCACTGAACCCTCATCATCACTTTCCACTGCGGTTAAAGTTGAATTCAGTGGTTCAGAGCTGTAATGCTCAATAAAGTCGTTGTGTGTAAGAAAGCCTGATGTGCAAATTTGGTTGTCCACCTCAAGAGTGGCATTGGGATTTATATTATTCAATCTGTTTCATAATCTGCTTCTATCAAGTTTCGATCTTCATCAATGTTACTCAAGAAAATTAAGGGTACGCCATCCTCTTCTTTCCATACTGAATTCTGCTTATCTAATTTTACAATCTATTCGTCAAAAAGTTGTCCGGTCATCCACGTCTTAGAGGTTTGCCAAAAAAACACTTTCTGTTTCCATGTGCGGTTACCCTGGAGCATGCTTTTTTTTGTTTCGCTGCCTGCCGCTAGATCCCGCCAGCAGTTCTGGATGTGTTCCATGTGTTTTTTCCTCACAATTTTATTTATTTATGATATAAAATGATTTTAGTGAAAGTCGAAATATATCTCAATCGATTCCTGACACCGAATTATTGAAATCGTGCAAATACCGGTCGGCAACTTAAAGCCGTCCTCCGGATCGATATTAGATATTAGACTATCTTCTAGTTATTACCAAAACATTGTCGCCGCAAAGAAAAAATGCTATCCTTCTCCGAAAATATTATTGTTACCGAATCTGTTGTAAGTATTCTGGAGTCTCAACAAGATGTTCTGCTATATAGTTGAACATAACGAATTTGCTCATTTAGTTCAGTTCTGAAAATGTGGGCAGAACTGGAGCACTGGTCAGAGCGAATACCATCAAACAAGTCGGGAAGCATTTGCTGATCAATATTTCTTTGTAACTTCTGTAGTATCTCTTCAACTATGTGTGTTGATGAATATAGCAACGAAAATAGAATCCAATGGCAAAATTCTCGTCCGATATAGAGTGGATATAGTTCGTACAAATATTGTAATGTGTGCGTCCCATTTAACAAATTAAGTTGCATAGAAGAAACGGGGGCGCCCTGTATATATGAAAATACTTCTAGAAGAGACTTGAACTGAAACCATGCAACATTTATTTACACCTTTTTTGCCTAAAGTGATTAGAAAATGTCGAAGTGTTGACCACAGACTGACAGACACACGAACAGACAATGGCCCAAAATGTTAATTAGTCTTAGAATAGCCCAATTCGCCAAGATATGTCAAAACCTTTATGAGAGAAAATACACTGCGTGTCATCTGTAGTCAAATCCAAATAAAAGTTTGTCAAATTTTTACTTCTGTTTTGTGAAATTGTAGTAAACGAACTACATTGTGAAGAAAAATTGCTCAAAAAGTGAAAAGTACACAACAATTTGTCAAAAAATAGGAGTCAAAATTAAAATTATAATATTAATATTGAAATTTTAATAATACTAATAGGAATTTATGTTTATTTCGACCTCCCTACACCTATCTTAAATATTTCTAAATAAACTTTCTAATACCTTAAGAAATAGCTCCATTTTAATTACGCATTTGTAATAAGTTTTCACATTCAACTTAAATTATTTTTCACATCCATTCTTTTGCTACACAATATTTTAAAAAAACAACATTTGCATCATCTTCACTGACAAGTAAATGCATAATTTTATTACGTAGATTAGTATTACGTAAAATCCTTAACTTTAATTTAAAAATACCTATTTTGAGTACGCACAAAATATATTGCATAATCATATGATTTCATACAGCGTCATTTAATAAACATAAAAAAATAATTATCTAAAGAGTAGTCGTATCACTTGGCGTTTGGATATGTTATCAAAAACTCACGATATTATTCTGAAAACCTCAGTTTAGCGTTTAGAAAATATCATAAATACCGAATAACGTTGATACATTGTATTCATAGTTAGAAAACCTAATATTTCACCTTAAAAACTTAAGTTTAACCATTCATGTGTGAATTATGGACCAATTCCGAGCTGCGTAACCTACATAAAATTTATCTTAACGGTCATTATCTGTTGTTATTCCAAGATAGATAAGCAAGGTTTGATAAGTGCCAGTCCGCACGTTCAATGTTTTTTTATCATTAATTTCACAAAAACAATACTCCCTTGTGGGAGCGATAAAGGAGCCTTGTTGTCTCTACGTACGATCCACCCGCGCCTAGCAGCTAAATAATCGGCTAATGGTTTCCCGTTTAAGTCACAGTTCACAAGGTGCCATGACGTCACGAGACAATTCGCTAAAACAATCCGTATTTTTAGAATGACCGTCACAATTGCATTTATAGTGGACACTGTCACTTTGTTTCGGTCGAAAATAAACCAGTTATTGGCCATAAACTTTCTAAGATAGCTCCCCCAGAGGAAAGTTAACTTTGTACGTCACTCAGATGTTGGCGCCCAAGAGATTATCCTTTGACATTGCTGGGAGATGAACTTGTATAGACGTAAGTTATTCTAAAAATAGTCGCTTTAATAACTTGCGTTTGAGGATGGAGAAACAGTTAAAACTGAAAGCTCTGAAAGGGTTGTATTCTTTCGGGAATCCTTTGATCAGATTCACGGAAACATCGCATTTGGTGCGTGCTGACGCACTGAGCCGGTGTAACTTGATACTTACTGCGCCATGACTTCGCTTGTGTTCTTGTAAAAGATAAGCAGACATGAGTGCGAGTCTGAGGACGCATGACGCAAGGTACATAACACAAAGCTACGCTTTATTTTGGTATCTACAACATCCTTGCTATCAGGTTGTAAATGATCTAACACATATACGCTCGTGTTTATGTGTGGGTGGTCTACATAAGATATGCGAATGTATTTTTTTTATAAAAATATAATGATTTCTTTACTAATCGAGAACTATCTTATACCTACCGTTTTAGTGTTGGCGATACAAGAGGCGATAACCCTGGGCGATGTCAACTCGATTTAAAAATACATTCCTAGACATCCATTCATAGCCGTTAGATACGATGTCTGTTAACAATTTTACGAGACTGCCCTATGATAATTTCGATGTATCAAAGGAGCCCGTGCTTAAGAACAATTATGCGGCCTGACCCCAATAAAACGCAAGCGATTTTATTGCATTTTGATTTACAGCTTTACATAATCCTCGGCATAAAATGGCTATAGGCGCGAGCACAATACCTCCTCCGGGTTTAAAAGGGGCGAAATGAGAATAGAAACGGGGCCAGGGCACCTGACACGCAATAAAACAGTGGAACAATAAACCCTAGAGTACAACGTTACGTGCACAAAGCGCGTACCCTCGTATAGGCAGAATTTGATTGCTTCGGAAATTCAATTTTATTGCTATAGCAAGCCGGTGGGGAACGCGCGCATTTAGAGCTCCGAAACCCCCAGAAGACTGCAATTAGGGAGAGTGCTGCCATTATTACTTGAAGGCTGTTAGAGGCGACAATCAAGACGAAAATGTGCACCTTATATGTAGAAACCAATAAACTGGGAATGACGTCCGAAGTAAAATTTTAATGGGCATCCATGAATCAGTGCTGTCGTAAATAGAAACATGGAACCATGAATTTGATGGCAGATAAAAGGCATAACGACCAAGCTGTCACCATATCTATACTGATACATTAACGTGTTTTATTAGGTTGTGGACCTTTAAATTAAAAGGTTTTCCATTTTCTAATGTACGCTATTAGTTTAAGTATGACATGGAATTTGGAGCTAGCGTCAGAAATAAAGGTGTCCGTAAACGTTCATGTCATAAGCTAGAGGTAACACCGGCGGTACGACATCCATAAACCTCTCAGCCATAAAATGAATACATTGTTTCTCCATAAGAGGTTTTCTCGCGATAACTATCTTAATATCAAAGATATGTTAAATCTGCTTACACCACGAGAAAGCTTGTTCTTTTCGGCAAAAGTGAGTTTTCGTCGGTCGACTTTCCAGTAATTACTACAGAAAAAAATTGCGAAGCCAACGGTGTACCAGAATTTCTTCGAAATTGACCATATTTGGATTGTTATAAAACAGAAACTAAGTACAATATTTCGAAACGGCTTTCACTACGTGAAAGCCTAATGCTAGTACTATACAGGGTCCGGCACAACGAGCGTTCATTAGAAAGATATAGAGAATCAGGTAAATTACAACATTGAAAGTGTGGGGTTATTGGATAAGACTGCCGCTAAAACTAAAATATTTTTAACTTTTGATCACTTCCGGTTATACCGGAAGTGGTACTCAACTTGCTTATTTCTAATGAAACACTCTGTATTTTATAGCATTTTTGAATTCTATGCTAAAATTTAAAGCAACTTTGTGTTTATTACATTCCTGACAGTTACATTGCTCTTTTAAATGACGTGTAAAACAATAAATACTGCCAATAAAGGAAATTTATTTGGCCACGTTAAAGAGATGGCAAACCTTTATTGGAACGTTTGTTGAATTTTTTAAAATATTTTATAGGATGTTCAAAATATTTATTTCAATACGACGTTAAAAAAATAGCAAGTCATTTTTTTTAAATGAAAACCTTATTATTTCTATACATTTTTGAATTCTTCTAAACAAATGATATTAATTTTCTGTAGAATATCCTATACCTAAAATGCTTTGTTATTGGGATAAATCAGTTTAAAGAAAATG
>JAWQRJ010002223.1:0-13974 GCA_033557515.1 Diorygopyx duplodentatus | reverse complement strand
ATTGTTTATAAGATGAATGAGCGAGTTATATTAAATATCGTGTTATACACTACTAAAAACAACAGTTCATTCCTATCAGTTTCATTTCTGGATTATTATCTCCAGGTTACGTTACTTCTTTTCAGAGCAGTATTACACAAAAATTTAATGTATGGTAAGAAGAAGGTAAAAAAATGTACTTATTAGTAGTATAGCTTAAGTAAGACAAAGGGACGACATACGCGAGATGAAATTTTCTTTTAATTTGTTATTCCATAACTATATTTTCTTACAAAAAAAGATTGACCTTCTCACTTAAAATAAATTTGTACTGTACTATTTCCCTGAAGTTGGAGATTAAGTGAATCAAGTTTTTCGAATATGTCTACTGAGTACGAGAGTTTCATTAGAAATAAATTCTCTGTTGCTTCATCAAGTTATATGGTAAATAATTCTCCAGCCAATTCAGATTCAAGGTGTTGCTGACTGTCTTTGACAGAGCATTCTTGAGTTGTTTAGCATTACTGGTAAAATGAGTTGCTCTGCAATCGCATGTGCCTTCTAAAGATCTAAGTTTCTTTGCAAAAAATTCACGAGCAATTTCATTTGAGTATTATCTAGATATAGCTTAAACTTAGGTTCCCACTTGTGAAATCTTTCACCGTTTTCTCCCAATGGCTTATTTTCATTATCTTTAGATCCTACATAGGCAGCTGCATCCAACATGCTTTCGGCCGCCTTTGTCTTCTAATAGTATGCACCCGTATATGTGACATATTCTTAATGATCCCACTGTCTTCTCTTATCTGAATGTACCCTAACCACCTTATTCGTTGAAATGTTGTGAACTGTGTAATTGATGGTTGTTTATGTAGCTTTTTAAGTTCCTTGCTGGTTCATCGTTCCCAGAATTGTCTTTCTGTGCACCAAAACCTCTCTCCCACACATTCAGCCTAGTTTTCTCTCATCATTTTATTCCTCGTGACATATACTTTGGCATTACCCTAGTTAATCTTGCTGGTATTTCCGTTGCTTCACTACCTTCGTCTGTCTAGTTCCGAGTAACGGGTCATCACATAATTTTACAAATGCAACGTTACACAATTTTCTAGGTAAGTGTTAATGCCTGACCAATTATAGTCACAGTAAACTCAAAGAATAATTAAAACTGAAGACTAAAAATTAGCAGTGATTACCAATATAATGGCTGGAAATAATGTCTGTCGTTATCGTTTTAGTATGTATAGCTATCATTAAAGCAATTTGGAATTTCCTGTTTTATTTCACCAACCATGCGATCAAAATTAATGCTTTATTTTCTTTGCATGAAGATCATCAGAATTTAGAAACGGTGTATTGGCGATAATTATATGATACAATTATAGGTCTAATTCTGCGATAATTGCGTAGTAGATACAGAGTATTTTTTGATACATTGAGGTTTATAAATAAATAATTCGATGACCTTGAATAACCTGAATGCAATAACTTGAACGCAGCTTTCAGTATTGAACTTACTCAAGCGTTTTAAATAAAACAAAAACAAAGGACAATTCTATTATATTCTCAGACCTCTCGGACCATATTTTCGAAATTATTTCCTTGCCTTTATTAAAACGTACAGGGTACTAGTTTACCAACTAAACTAGTACCCTGTACGTTTAAATAAAGGCAAGGAAATCACTTTGCCTAGAGGGTGAGATTTCATTGTTTCAGGTTTAAGAAAAAGTTTTTAAAATCAGCTTGCGAATGTTAATCCTATATTCGCTGGCGTTAAATCGTCGTGTTAAATAGAGATCTAGTAATAATAATAATAATAATAACACCTTGCATTCTGTCTACAAGTCATTTCGTACATAATGTACGAAATTTCATGTATACAAGTTGGCAATCGATTTGGTAATAAAAAATGTTATTTTTAGTAACATAACATAAGAATGTTATATTGAAATAAAAGGTATCTTCAGGTTGTGCCACATTCAAAAATTCTAGGGTATTTTCTGAAAACTTGGCAATATTAGATTTGACACTACTTCCGGAGTCTCACAATGAAAGCATCATAAGGGCAAGTTTATTCTTAAAGAAAAATCAATAAGTACCTACTTTAATTCTACTTTAATTATTATTCCCACAGTTCGATGTTACGTATGTCACATAGGTTAAAATAATGTTTCTTGAATATTTTATCGTAATAGGTATTGACTGTCTATAAGAACTTAATAAACTTGTTTTTGGAGAATTGCTAGCCTTATCACAATAGGAAAATAAAAACAATATAATTTTATTGCATTACTGAAAGTAATACTATACATATTTACATACAAAAATAAAAAACTGGGGTACAAAACTTTATTTGCCCTTAAAATACACAATTTTCATTACTTATATCGTCTGTAGTTGTTTTTGGGTGATTGGCAAATTGTTAGTTCCTTTTCTTAAAAATTTGTTTACTTGGAATCGTGTGACGATTATTTAACCCCAGTGGTTAATTTGTTGGTAAAGTCAATTAATTAAAATATTTTTAAACCACATTACGCGTTTTACACAAACCTGTTTTCACTGAGGAAACACAAGGTAATTGTCGTCAAATAGACATCGGATTTTATTGTATAAACTGGCGGAATATCTGTACAGGAAAATACAGAAAAAAATGTTTTACTTTATATTAAGAATGAAGTAAATAAACTATTAAAGAAATTGTTATCAAGGAAAAAATGGTCTCCGAGACGGGGTTCGAAACCGTGTCTCCCGCTTTCCGAGCGGGCGCTCTGACCATTGAGCTATTCGGGACCTTTCCCGCCTCTTTGGAATTTCTTTCCTTGAACACTTGCACCTATTGCGGGTACGCGTTGCACCATTCCCTGTGCAGTTATACTGACAAATTAGATCACAAAACAACCTAAACTAACGTAAAATACATGAACTCAACAACTTGATAAAAAGATCGAATCTTTAGAAGGATTTTGAAAATTTCTTTATTCAAGAAGTTACTTTAGGCAGTTTTTAGTAAATATTTTTTTTTAAATTAAGATATAACACTGACAAATTAGAGACCGTAAAATACATGTACTCAATGACTTCATAAAAAGATCGAATCGATGTGAAACGATTTTGAAAATTTGTTTATACAAGAAGTTATACTACGCAATTTTCAGCAATTTTAAATTAAATGTTTTAAATTAAAATGTAACACTGACAAATTAGACCACAAAACACCATAAACTAACGTAAAATACATGAAGTCAGCAATTTGATAAAAAATCGAATCGTTGTGAAACGATTTTGACTTTCTTACGACTTAACATTTTTACATTCCTCCTTAGTACGCAGAAGACGCTTTAGTGTCGTATTAGAATATTTTTTAATATGAGCGTGTTTCCATTTATAAATTCGTGTGTTTTTTAACACATGAAGTTATAAATGGAAACAACTTCATCATATTGATGTTTAATCAACTTATACTCGCATTCTATGTAACTAGTTATGTCTTCATCATTAGCTTCAGCTAACAATTTATATTATTTTTCAGCAAAATTGAGCTTATTTATGTTGCTATAAAATTCTGCTATGAATATTGGTAATAGTTCTCATTAATCCAACAGATTTCAGGTTTATCCAGAATTTCCTTCGTACTACATAAGAGTAGTAGTAATAACTGTAGTTTATTAAGAACTTTCGAAATGTAATATCCTACTGACTGCGCCGCTTAACCATTTCTGGTTTAAGAAAAAGTTTTTAAAAATAGTTTGTGATGCTAAACGCAGTCTAATGGATAACAAGCTTTTGTTTAAAAGAACAAAATTTATAATTTTCATACAGGGTATAAAACAGGGTTTCCAAATTTTCATACAGGGTATAAATTATACAGGGTGTACCGTAAAGCCACAAAAAATACCCCAGTATTCTCCAGGTAAAACCATGATGATTAAACCTCTAAATAAGTACGTTTACTGTACCTGTAAAAGTATTTGGGCGTTCGCTCCCAAACTTGGAGAAAAGCTTTTTTCCTATACACCATTCTGCGTGGAATAATAAAATATTATTGCTTTTTTATATTTTCTAGTATTATTTTTCACAATTTAATGCCAAATAACATTGTAGAATAGTTAGTTCATTTTGATACTTCATTGAGTCTAATTTGTACAACCTGTACAACCTGAGAATAAAACGTACATTCTGTTGGTTTAATGTTGTCTATGAACTAACATTAAACTAACAGCACCCTGGCATTTTTACTCAAGAATCCTGCTTGAAACTCTTTTCATCTCAGTCGCTGCAGCTCCGTGAAACTACGCTTCCGCACCACACGTAATAAATAACAATAAATTAGGTACAAACTAGTCAAGAAAGAACAAGAAATATATCTAAAAATAAAAACAACAACGTCACAACGACGTAACATACAAAAATCAAATGAGATAGCTTAAAATAATAGGGAATAAAACTTAATACAAAAAACTTTCCACCTTCAAATAAATAAAAATTACATTTCAAACCGATAACCCAACAAAACAAAATCACAAAGAAAGGCGAGAAAAAAGATAATAATTAAGAGAAATTCCAAGAATCTCCGGTTGGGAAATAGTATGATGAAACGATTAATCAGTTAAACGTTGACAATAGAAGAAGGTTTTATACAAAGGACCACAACATAATATTTGACAAAACATTGAAATAATTATAAAACAGGACAAAGAACAGGACAATGGTAAGAACACAAACCAACATTAAAAGACATCACATATAAGAAACAAACAGCACTTACTAAAGGGCAAGGAAGTAGCAGAAGAAACTAGCAGAACTTATCAAAAGATAAGAAAGGGCAGAAATTCAACCCGAGTACGGTTGGGTACGGTTGGATACAACGACATACAAACAACTAACATATAATACACGATCAAAATTATAAACACAGCACGAAAAGTTGATCGACATATTGGGAGATACCATACGAGACAAAATAAAAATAGAAACAAAACATAATTCTCCAAACAACGAAATAAATAACAACAATGAGCATGTACAAAAAACAGCAACAGCCACCCACCATAGCAATGTAGATTAACGACAAATGCTTCTAAGGATGGAGACAGTAATGCTTCGAAACGTGTAGGGCTGCTAATATAGTAATAAAAAATTGTAATTGTATCACCTGATTGTAATCACCTGATTGAATATGGATCCAAATATTAATACATTTTATTATTCCACCCCCACCCAACTTAACCCTTTGCTGTAAGGAGTAAGCCACCAAAATTTTACCACAGAATAGTGTATAGGAAAGAGAATTTCATCCCTTAACAGTACACCCCATCGCACTTCATCTCCTTACTATGGAGCGTATATGACCAAAATTTCAAAAAAGAATGATATACAGTAACCACACTGTCCCAAGGAATTAACGCAAAACCACGTTATATCTGAATACATTGGTAGTTATTTGTTTATTTCCACAGATATTAAACAAAAAGCTATCTACGACAATTATCTGTCAGTTCTTGTTGTTGGCAACTTTTTTCTGCAGTGAACGAGAGAAGAATTTCAAAAATCAGTTTATTCGTAGATAATTTGATATTATCTAGGATATTATATTATATATTATATTACCTGTTTTGAATTGACGATTTTCTTTCGGTAGCACACAGTTTCATTATTATACTGTTAGTACGGCACTCCCTAATTGTTATGGAACGGCAAACAAGGAATCTAACCCCAGAGGAATGTGGTGAAGGAGCAGTATTGGTGGAAGAAGGGTGGAGTTACAGAAGGTTGGCTCAAAGGTTTGGTGTCTCCCATACAAGTGTTTCCCGTATGCTACAGAGATTCAAAGAGATTGGTGAACATCGCCGAAGACCTGGACAAAGTAGACATAAAGCAACAACAGCGGTTCAGGATCGATTTTTAACGCTGACTACTCTGAGAGAACGGTTTGTTACTGCAAAAAGCCTGCAAATGCGTCTTCAGCAACTTCATGGTGTCCAAATAAGCACGGAAACAGTTCGTAAACGTGTGAAAGACGCAAATTTAACCCCTCGTATACCAGTTCGAGGTCCTGCATAAACCGTGGATCACCGTAGAGCCAGATTGCAGTTTACCACTGAACATGTAAATTGGTTAGAGGTTGATTGGGAACGAGTTCTTTTTAGTGATGAGTCAAGATTCTGCTTCTAGAACTGTGATAGACGTGTTCGTGTGTACCGACGTCCCAATGAGCGATATGCTCCCTGTAACTTTATGAACACCACGTTATTTGGTGGTGGTCTGTCATGAGTTGGGGTGGCATATCTTTAACTGGCCGCACGAACTTGGTTGTTGTGAATAATGGAACTCTTTTTAGAATTTTAGAACCACATGTAATCACATTCGCACCATACATAGGCGAAACCTTTCTCTTCCAGCAGGATAATGCCAAACCTCACACGGCTAGAATTGTTCGAAATTACATGGAAGAGGTCAGGATCGACACTATGGAGTGGCCAGCACGAAGTGACGATCTGAATCCCATTGAACATCTCTGGGACCTTCTTGGCAGGCGGTTGAGAGCCTTTACAAACCCACCAAATAATGTTGAAGGGCTAGGACAAAGACTCATCGAAATCTGGAATGGCCTTGATCAAAATGAGAAAACACCTCCATTTCGAGTATGGGTCGCCGGTGTGAAGCTGTAATTCGGGGATGAAACACCCGATATTGACAAATTTTCACAATATTTTGTTTGGAAGAAATATTCAGTTTTTATTAATTCTTGTTTAACAGTTCTACTAACAGTGTTTTCCTGAGTAATTTTTATACATTCATATAGAGTTATTTTTATTTTCTCATTTTAGTTCATTTAACAATACAGTTAATTTTTTTATATTGGTGCATTAATTTCTTGGGGGAGTGTATTTTTCCCAAATTTTCATACAAATAGTTAAGTGATTTTGAAGATATTACCGGTAATGCGGTACAAATTATAGTTTGGGAGGGAGGGGGGCGCTATCTCAAAGGTAGCCCCTTTGAGATAGCGCCCCCAGGAATTATACTTATAACTTTTGTCTATAGATAAAATGAGTTAAATCGTCATAGTTTCACCTGAAGAACATTCTTGTACACTATTTCCATGGCTTTACGGGGCATCTGCATATAGTTGTATGTACCTTCTCTAATCGCTTTTATAAATACATTTATAAATAAAAAAAATTAATAAGAATTACGAAGTGAACTACTGAGCTACATCATTAACTAAGTCTATTGTTCTGCTCTCGTCTTTTGATAGCAATTACTTATATATCACATGTCACCCTCCAGGAGGAACACCACTTTTATTATCAGTTCAATCTATGGCAGTTAACGTTAATAATATAAAACAAAACCGTTGTGCAAAGGAAAAATAAAGAATTGCAATCATAAACGTTTATACAAAATCATTAAATAATATAAAAAACCCAAAGAAGAATATCCAAGCCCACCCTCTTTAACTTTAAAGGTAGAAAGATATCAAACTTATTGCTAGATATGTTAACGAAGAACAGAAATAAATGAATAACCGATCAAAAACAATAAAAGGCAATATATTTTATAAGAAACAAAAGCTTTTAAAGCTTTTTATAAGAAACAAAAATATTTATAATTTTTCATCAAATGCACACGATAATAAATTCTTAAGTTCTCTTTAATGGAAGTTTTTTTTAAAACTATTTCCATAACTTTCTCAAGTGTTTTCCGAACGCTGCCCTTTTGGGACATTGCATCCTCCTCGTTTTGAAGGATAATTACACTGATCTGCAATTTTTCAACTTTTTTCTGTTGTTTTCAAATGAATAGGTGTATCAAAATGGATTTTTTGCGCATATTCCGAAAATGACGTTCAAAATTCCGTAACACGTCAGGTTTTTTCACAAATGACGAAAATGTGAAAATTTGAAAAAAAAACGTGTTTTTTTAATGATATTGCTATATGGCAACGTTGGTAACTTGTGAAAATGTTCTCTGGAGGGGCGTACGGAATAGATAAATATAAATACATATTCAAAAGCAAATATACCTAACATTTACCACTAGGCTCCCCTCCAAACTTCTTCTTTTTTTACTGTCGTCGGTGAGCGTTCCTACAATCTCTGTTCAGCATCCAACAATAGACGGCCATACAGTTCACTTTCCTTGGTATCTCTTTTAATATTCCATCACTTTAATATCCTGATGGAAGCGGTCGCCATGTTCTTCCGAAGATTGTTTGGAAAGAAATTTAGATGAGCATTAAGTAAGTGAACTTTGACGCTAAAAGTGTTGTAATTTGCAGCTTTCATGTTCCCCAAAAAGTTGTTTACCATATTTCTGAATGCAGTCCATGCTCGCAGTTTGCACTCACTCATGGTTTCCTCGACGATGTTGTCTGCCTTTAAGATTCGTATTAGAGGGCCTACAAAAATACCAGCTTTAATTTTCGCAGACGCGATTGATGGAAACTTACCACTAAGATACTAAAAGCATTTAGTCCTTGCTTAAAGCTGCCACGAATTGCTTCATTAAGCCAAGTTTGATGTGTGAAGGTAGCAACAGTATTTTCGAGGGATCAACATTGCTGCCGAACCCAATGTTCCGTCCTTGCTCTGCGTCTTCCTCAGCAAAAAACGGAACCAATTCTGCTTCTGGGTGTCTGTATCGGGAAAATCTCGGATTAGGAGAAAGTAAATTATTTTCATTAAGTTGTGATCATAAACGCTCTGCTGCGTCTTTAGGTAAATTCAGATCGCGAACCAAATCATGCGGTTCATGCTGGGTAAATGGTACTGGAGTTTCATCCTCCATGCTGTCCGGGTGGTATATCTCATCACTTGTATCACCATCTGAATCGGTGTCTGTTGTGGGCTTGATATTGGACGGGGATGGCACAGGGATGGATTCACTATGGGGCATTGGTCTTATGGCAAATGGGATATTGGGATACACAATGTTACGCTTACTGGTTCTGGTATGGCTCTCAAATACGAAACTTAATGGCAGACAATATCTTCGAGGAAGCCATGAGTGAATGCGAACTGCGAGCAGGGACTGCATTCAGAAATGTGGGTAAACAACCTTTTGGGGTATACGAAAGCTGCAAATTACAATCCTTTTAGCGTCAAAGTTCACTTACTTAATGTTTATCTAAATTTCTTTTCTAACAATATTGGTGATTTTTGGATAGAACATGGCAACCGCTTCCATCTGGATATTAAAGTGATGGGGTATTAAAAGAGATACCAAGGAAAGTAAACTGTATATATAATGACCGACTATTGTTGGATGCTGAACAGAGATTGTACGAAAGCTCACCGACGACAGTAAAAAAGAAGAAGTTTGGAGTGGAGTCCAGTGGCAAATGTTAGGTATATTTGCTTTTGAATATGTATTTATATTTATCTATTCCGTATGCCCATCCAGAGAACATTTTCATACGTTACCAACGTTTCCATGTAGCAATATCATTAAAAAAATAGGTTTTTTTCACATTTTCACACTTTCGCCATTTGTGAAAAAACCTGATGTGTTACGGAATTTTCAAGGTCATTTTCCGAATCTGCGCAAAAAATCCATTCAGATACATCTATTTATTTGAAAACAACAAAATCTTGCGTATCAGTGTTATAATTCCAATATGCATCCATTTGGACGAATTAGTACTGTGAAAATGTGGTATGGAAGATCATCATTTTATCCCTTGTTTTGACGATAAGTTGGCGACGTTGCAAGCAAGATCACTTTCCAGATCCTTTCTCTCATTTAGTGAACCTACTGGATACGTGCTAATAAGTCAAAAACGTGGAAGATCTAGAAGATCTAGAAACTTTTGATTTCGTTTTGACTCTGATTTTTCGTGAACCATTGCAATTCCTAAGAAAGGAAATTATTAAACTGCTTGGTAACATAAAACCCAATAGACTGGAATGTTGCCTACAAACGAAGGATGGGCGCGCATGAAACCTATCAATTTATTACTTCCATACGTACTGGTACAGCTAGTTGGGCGAGATTTCAGCGCAAGCATAAATCAAGGCAAGTTTGTTTTTCAGCTCGACGTTTATTGTCCAGCATCGCCGGTCGGCCGAAGTGGTCGCCTGTGTGACGTACACGCGTCCGCGATACGGTGCCGCATTTATCAAAGCGCCAATAAAACTTCAAATAGTTTGTCTACCTGTCAGATTAGTGAGGTTACGTTGGCGTTTTAATGGGCGCGCCGCCAGTGGACGAAAATCAATCTTATGACAGGGCGGCGTCGAATGAGAATGGACGCTGGGCGACCGGTGGCCGAAGGTTATGCCACCTACAGACACTTGTCATCCGTTGAATCTCATTACTCAGGTATGTATGATTGATTCTCGACCGGCACTCTACCGGTTCCAATGAATAATGACTTCGACCGTATTCGTATTGTGATTTAAAGTTTGGAAGTAATGGCTCTCATAACAACAAGAAGAAAGGCGGTTGTTATGTGACATCTATCTTTATCTCCATCTGCACTATCACTTTGCAGAGAAATTGATATTTTTCGAAACCAGTGAGTAACTTATAACTTCCTGTATGGAGATAGTCTCCCAGAAAGACGTCGTTTCTTGTTCTTTGTAACCTCGATATTCTAGCATTCAAAGATAATATAAGAAAAAACAATGCGTCACATTTTAAAAAATTGAGGAAAGTCAATGTAGAGATTATCAAGTAAAGTCACTAAAAATACATGTAGGGGAGGATTCAAGTTATAATAATACAGGTATTTTTTAAAATAGAGGAATTTGAACATAGCCACAAATTTCAACCACTAAAACGTATTATTAGACTTATATTTTATTTCTCTTTGAAGCTCTAATTTAAGCTCAACATATTGCGCAAAATAAGCTAAGAACGTACTTCAACTCACTCATCACATATAGGCTGACATATCAATTGTAATATGTCAGTTTAAAAATCAGACTCCATGAGAGAGTGAAGTTTTTTTTAAGTTAACTAGTCTGACTGCCTCGCGCTTACTATTAAAGTTTATTTTGTGGTAGGTTGTGGAACTTGAGAGATCCCGTACATAAAAATGTCTAAAAAATGTTACCCACAAATTATCGTCTTCGAAATGAATGCGGTTTCCAATTTATAACTTCTTGGTACAATCTTTCGCGGTCAAGACGAAACTGAGTAGCTCCATTTTCATTGTTATAATACAGTTTATCTGCGCTCCTGTCAGCATAAAAGTAGGTGCAGACCATACGGCCAGTGTGTAGTTCACAATCAGGTTCTAATCATACAAAGAGACTTCGCTCAATTTCGACTTTACGAGTTATTTTATGACTTCAATCAACTGTGAATGTTAAAAACGAAATTTAGTATTATAAATAGTTTGATATTTATCGGTATGGTTTGTATGTGTCTACGAAGTCTTGACATTTGATGTTATTATAAAGTATGAGCTAAATGAGCTTATTCATACGTCCATATATGTCACTTATTGACGTCAGACAATAAACACAATCACCTTGACTCGGAATTCATTATAAGTATATAGCGATAGGCTCATTTGTCTTCAATGGTGTTACTAATACAAAGGTTTTATATTCATGACAATTTGTCATGTATGACCTACATTTATCAGCTCGATACTAACTTAAATCTCTTCTTTTACTATTACCAACAATTGGTTTTTCAACCATTTGCTCAAATTTCGCTAAATGTTATAGCAGTAAATATTTTGCACATGTGACCCTTTCGATAGTGTGGGACGCTCAACTGGTCGCCACATCTTGAATTAGCGTAGGTTGGTGACAATAAATCAAACCGCTAGCGGTTTTCAAGAAATCCACGTCAGCCGTTGACATTAACAGCATTACGATGAAAAAACGTCATGTATCGTCAAGAAAGGACGAAGGTAAACAAATCCATAAATTATGTTCCCCGGGGAAAGGTACAGCGTCGGATTTAGACGTTTGGTTACTCATAGCTGGCCGTTATTTATTGATACCATTTATTCGCGTCGTGTGCCAAATGGCCGACAACTTGGTACAAATTAATAAGTTTTCAATAAAACGCCTTGACAGGAATGCACGTTAAGCACCGCTATATGTTAATGATATCATAACATAGTTTTGCACTATTATTGACGTAATGACAATTTAATTAAAGACATAAATTTTGTTGTGACATTCACTTTACATATAAAAGATAATTTAATGTTAAAGTACATATTTATTTTTCTTGGCTTTTGGGTAGTCGTTAACACCAACCATTAACATGTTGGCCTTAACCACTATAACAACTTAATTTTTGGACACCTGTATACTTTAGGAATTTTTTCGTCAGTTTGACAAGAAATCATCTCTAGTTATTGATGTCAAGATAATCAGTCAAGATAACAATCAATAATTACACATAAGATTTGATGTAAAAAGGGATAATAAATGTTCTGCTTTCAAATTATTAGCATTATTGCTACATTTCCACAAAATTCCAAATATTTAAAAAACCGTTAGATTTAGGTGAGGTAAACCTTAATGAAACTCGATATTATTTTGATCGTAGAAAGTAAAAATGAAATAATATACAGGGCGTTCCATTTAAAAAACTACAACTTTGATATGTTTTACGTTTTTGGAAAATCATTGATCTTTAAGTTCTATGAACATATTTCTGGAGCTGATACGGATTCCCATTTCCTCTGCCTTTGCTGACATTTTTATGGATGCATTCGAACGATTCGTAGATAGACAACTTCGTCATCAGATCACACGCAAGGGAGTCCTTAAACGACTTTAACAGTTCCCTCGAGCAACGCGATGACCACTGAGACGACAAGAAGGGAAAACAACGACCTCTGGTGTCTACAATAACATTTTAGGTACAATTTTCTCATTATTGCTGAATTTTATATAACATTGCCCCTTAAAACCAAACTAGAGATTCAATGAAAAGGCTTTAAACTTCTTTCTTAGTTTTATAAATATACTAAGATACTAGTTTCGATCCATGGCTCATCATCAGTCTTAATCTGTAAACGGAAAGTACATTAAAAGTATAAAATAAGGTACATGAAATTTTTTTTTCATGTACCTTCAATTATCTTATACTTTCCATGGATCGAAACTAATATCTTAGTATATTTATAAAATTAAAGCAAATAAAAGAAGTTTAAAGCCTTTTCATTCAATTTACCATATTTACAAGATGGAACATTCAAATGTAAATTAGAGATGGAACTGTAAATAATGGCAATATCAAAGATTGGTTCTTGAATTCCATTAAGAGAAATGTAACTTCTAAAAGTTCTTTAAAATGCAGGCATTATAATGCTGTAGGATGGTTCTTTTCTGAAGAATAAAAAGTCAAATCCAAAACTCTTCATTATTGTTTCTACTGAAAGCACTGGGCACATAATCCTAAATATTATGTGGAATAAGTTTTGAATACCTAGCAATAATGTGAGAAAATTATGCATTCTTTGTAAGATGAACCAAGACGAAAGATCTAATGGGCAAAATCGAGCTGCTTATATGAAAAATTTATAACATTTTGAGGGAGTTTAGGGGGATGGTTGTAAATTCGTTGCATCCGGAATAAAATTATAACGCTTTCTTCTAAAACACTGAAGATTTAAAAAAAATAGAAATGTTGCCAAAAAAAAGATATCACTTATATCACTACTTCGTGCTTAAAATGATTAAAAATTACACCAGTCTGTTCTAATCAATCGGATCATCCATTCAAAAATTCTTCCCCTAATGATGTAAAAAATAAAACTCCCAGAGCTTTTAAAGATTTTAAATTCCTATTAATTTATTAAGTCGTTATTTCTTACCATCTTACTAAATATTCCTTACCTATAAGATTTCTTCTGGATCAGCCAATATAGAAGTAGTCACAATCGTCACATTTAATCTTGTAAATGCCATTTCTCTAGATCAGGGGTACGCAAAGTGGTCCATATCGACCCCTGGGGGTCGATCTGATGTTGTTAGGGGTCAACGTGGGTCCAGGGGGTCGATTGGGGGTCGATAGATA
>JAWQRJ010002222.1:0-13978 GCA_033557515.1 Diorygopyx duplodentatus | reverse complement strand
CTCTTTGGGTTGGCTTTTTGTATATTTTGTAGTTTATGTTTGAACTTGATAAAAGAAATATATTTTTAACTAGAAAATTTATTTCGTTATTTTGTTGTATTTCTAGTGTAAATTTAATTTAAATGTAATTTTTTATTTATGTTTTCGTCAAATGGGTTCATTTGTTATATACAATTAGCTTTCCATATTATTATAATGTCATCTACATATCTTTGCCATGCTGTGATATTGTTATGTAAATTATGATTTTTTTGGATTCTGTCGTTTTTTGTTGTTGTTATGTTTTAAAAGTTTTGGGCTAATTTTACATTATCTTTTAAGGGTATGCTTTTGTATAAGTTTGTTTCGTCTAATGAGAAAATGATGTATTGATCTGGTAATTTGGTGTTTTATTTCTTCGAAGAGTTCTTTTCTATTATGTGTGGTTTGTTTTGGTTTAAATTTTATTGTATCCTTAAATATTTTGTTTACTGTTTTACTTAATTGATGTGTGGAATAGTTTATGGCGTCAAAAATTGGCCCTATTGTTATGTTCTTTTTATATTGTTTAGGTTCTGTAATCTAGGTATTTTTGAGTTCAACATTATTTCTCACCTTTCGGTACTGAAATAAATTTACAATACGTTGATTAAAATTAAAATAATTAGAAAACCTCTTAACAAATAACCGAATAATATATTTATACTTCGTGCACGTCGTTGCATCGATACCCTTCAGCCCTCTTCTCTTCTCTTTTCCTTAGAACGCCTGTCATCCCATTCTTTTATTTTTCGGGTCGTAACTACTTTTTTGCTTCTTTCCATTTTTCTTTCTTATATTTATTCATAAAATAATTCTGCCATTCTTTGATTTCTATATCTTCATTTATTTTTATCCTGGCGCCTCTTTCTATGTTGAAAAATCTCCATATTTCTGACTCGTTCCTTATGTTTTTTATTTCCTCTTCACATTCTTTGGCCTTCGCTTTCTTCTTTTCCTTGCAAAGTCTTTTATGTCCTCCTTTCTTCAGTTTATAGTCATCTATTTTCTCCTGCAACCTCCCAACACTTTTCTCGTTTTCGTATTCTTCTTCCAGCATTCTGCATCCCACCACCTTACTTATTCCCATTGCTACCTTGTCTTCTTTTACTACTGCAGCTATTATTTCGTCCTTTAGTTCCTTCAAGGTATTCCTTCCAGCGTTGAATTTTCTGTTTATCCTGTGTTGGAACTTTGCTATTGCCTTTTCTATCCATACATTAACGGCATACTTTTCTTCATCTCTTCCTACTGCTCTTTTGGCACTTCCATTTAACGTTACCGAAATTGGCTGATGATGGTCTGATTGTATTTCCTATCATATATGTATTCTCTATCAACAAATTACAAAGGAGAACAATTACCTTCAATTTGCTATCATATCTTCGTCTCCATTTACAACTCTATCCCCCCTCCCCCATTACCTATTCTTGATTTAAAATTCCCCACTAGAATTAAATGGTGTTCCTGTGTTTCTTCCATTGACTCGTTTCTTCCATTGACTCGTTTCTCTGTTCTATAATGTCTTTTATACTGTCTCTGCTTTATATATCTTTAGTATCTTCTATCTTTCTTCCCCATACTTATGCTTTTCTCCTTTATATTCTCTGATTACATCCTCTATCTGATTATATTGTCCGTGTTACTTTTCCTTAACTCCCCCTCCTTACTCCTGTCAAGATCCCTCTTTTTACTCTACCCTTCTTCCTTTCTCTTGTCGCGTACAGTATTTCCCATTTATACTCACTTGGTAAGTTGAGATAATCTTTTTCCGCGTTCGTTATATTATAGTTAGTTATTTTGGGACACAAACAGTCCTGTTTTGTTGATATTATCTTTTTTATTTAATATAACTAGATCTGCGTTTTTATCAGCTTTTCCAACATCCTCGTTATTTTTTCTTTTTTTAACTAATGAATTTTACGACATTCTTTAAGACAAATTTTAAGACATTTTACCTGTTTTTTCTGTGGACTTTTTCTTCTTTTTCCATTACTTGTATTCTCATCTTCTCTTACTTGATCTTCTTCTGGATGTTTTTTGTTTGCTGCTTTTGCTTCTATGGCTGTGGTAGTTAAATTAGGGTTTCTTTCTCTTATTTAATATTTGTGGTCTTTGTTGAATAATTCTTTTTGTGCAATGATAATAAACTTTAAAAATCTATTTCGCACTATCACAAATCAAAATCGGCTTATTATAAAACCCGCTGGACTATCACCGGATTGCACAAATCCAGTTTGATCGTCAATGGATTGAATGGTTTACGGTAATGGCAACGCGCCATACGCCGAAAATTGTAAACTCCGATGAACTGCCCTTTTACATTCTATATCCAACCCAGTTGAGGCAGCTGTTATTTCCGTTAGTAAAACGTTAAACGGAACACGAAACTTGGATGCTTCGTAACAGCAAATTTCGTTCAATATTCACTAAACGTTTGTACTAACTTCAGAACTAAGCAGTACGTCACAATTAATCCAGTCTTATGAAAAATGGCGTAAAACAAAAATTTTCGTCTACGATCTCAATGATGGGTGGCTATATCATTCATAAAATCGGTAGAAAACCAAAACTATTGAATAAACAGTATTTTTGTGTCAATTTACTTAAAAAGACAATTTAATTTAAGAACCGTTGAAGATATCGATTTAAAGCAAAATGAGCGTACTCCCTCAGAATATTTAAAACTGAAGTTTTGAGAGGGTGGGGTAAGTTTCTTTGGAAATGAAATAAAGTGACATCAGTTATATACGGATTTTGCAAGAAACTTTGAACGCCTCTCATGGACTAGTAGGATTTTCGTTTCAATTTTGCGTTAAAAAGTAGTAAGTTTGATACCATTTAATATCGTTTTTGTTTCATATTTCTTATCTGCTTCAAAAATTAAGAGGCGAGGGGGGCATTCACGTCCGCACTGTATCCAGAGAACGAAATTGTAATTAGCCACATCGTAAATCATTGCAACTCATGCTATAAATTCACACTTTGGGTCAAGGACTACGCCGGTTTCAGAATGGCTATTAAAACTTCAGCTATATTGTCATTTCCTATAGAATTTTTACATATCGCCATGGTAATTTATTTAACCCCATTAAAAAACATGACGTGGCAAAAGAAATAATGTAATAAAAGCAATAATTCACATATTGCAACTTATAAGCTTTGCCATAGTCTCTACCCGCGGCGACGTAATTCTCTAGCTCTTTCTACAGACTATTAAAATATCTGGGAATGTTTAGACGTCATAGGTTGTTCTTGGTTTTATGTGAACTAAAATGCAAGAGAAAACAGGATTTGATTGTATTATTCTCATACAGCGCTCTGCTGCAAATAGAACCATTAAGGTAATTCTAAAAGTTCTAAGGAGCATTGCTAGTCCTGTGACCATTCGGCACTTACCAAACACGCTCGTGCTTTGCTGTACAAGTACAGCCCTCTTCAGGCAGGCTATGCATTACTGCCGGTCACCCTTCGAACAAATTGCTAGGACGCATGTTGAATATGCATGACTTCGACCCCGACGTGCCCCAATTAAGATACTACCCAACTTTACCCAAACACGCCCCGTCCCCTCCTTTCCTAGTCACCTCTTAGTCACCCTCACAGTTAAACATCCAAGTCTGCTTGATTGGGTGTGAAAGAAATGTCGAGCACCATTAAAACATAGTTTTCTAATACGCTATGCGATGTATTTAATAAAATTGGTTTATGCTCAATATGATAGATAAATTACTTTTAATTAATTCACCATTTATTAATTAAAAGGCCGATGTCATTAAAAATTTATTACAGATGAACTACTTCATAATTTATAGAATATCGACCCAATAAATAGAACAACAATGTATATTAACACATTCTCCGCACATGACAAAACATTAGTTGAAAAGCAAAAATGTTTTAGGGAATTTGACTGGTTTCTAAATGTAATTTGTTTTTCGCGTGAAGGTCAATAGGCAAAACAGCGAAAAGATTGCCAAGTCAATAGGTAATACTGTCAAGTCAGCAATCGATAGCAAATTCTTTAAAAGAGCTCCGCTCAATGTCACTTTAATTCAGTTGTTATTAGAACGCCATTCTGTACGTTGTATTCCGCTATAAAACAAAGTACATAATAAAGTTCTTTTTCCTTCAATACGTTTTTGAATTCGTTTTCAATTTTTAATCAAAGTTTTAATCAATGCTAAAGATTTCGTATTTATATCACCAAATTGATGGTGTATTTGATATATTTTTGGTTAGTGGTTTTGTACAAAAAAACCTAAATTTCAAGCTATTTTTTTCATCTTCCTGCTCCAGATATTAATTTTTAGCTCTTTTTAAACATTTTTAGCTTTTTACTTGCAACTAAGACCCATTATTATTACCTCGAGAAGTAGAATAAGTTTTTAATCTCTCTTTCCACTATATTTCACATTTCTATCCTCTTCCCGCGTTCTTTTTCCGCAACGAACTTTTAAAATTTATGAACAAACTTTCGCAGCTCCGTATCACAACTGCATCTCAACGTCAAATAAATTGTTTTACTTATAAACTCGCCCCCTTTCGTTCATAACAGAAGGCAATAGTTGGGAGCTCTCACACTCTCTTGTACATCTGCCCGTGAAATTTATTCCAATTAACTTTTGGCTCACGCTTTTTTCGCAGCGACGCTCCCCCAACAGAAACAGTCTTCGAGTTTTCCGTCGTTGCCTGCTACGTTTATCCACTTAGAAGTTTCCAGGCCGTTAATCCGACCAGAAGTAAGCGCCACTCGGTCGCCTAGGTGGTGCCCTTACCGTTCCTCTAACCACCCCATTAAATACTCTCCGTGGCCTCGGCGCTCTACTTAAGTTTCTCCAACTTTTAGGGCGGGCCGGTCGCGTATAATATTTTTTAATACCTGGGCACGAGGACCCGCATTTTCCCGAAAACTTAGCGGCCTCGTTAAGTGTGAAACTGTCGTCGGAAATAGCAGCTCTTCTGTAATACATGCTTGAAGAAAGGCTTCCACGTAGCACCTACTTTACGGTCTTGCTCTGATAATTAACACAATGTCGCATTCGGAGAAAATCTTGAATTTTATGACTGCAAAACGTATTATTCTTGCTAAAATTACTTTTTCTTCTACAACCTAAAATACCTGGCGTCCGTTGCTCCTGTTTCGAAAATATCGTGTTGCCAGCACGATAGACCGCTAAGTAACATATCGCTGTGTTCCTGCCGTCACTGCTCAGGCGTGTGACGGTGAGGACAACGCATGCGCTCTGAGGTAAGGTAGGTAGGTAGGTAGGTATGAGACTTACGTGTAGTGTAAGCGGTATCCTTGGGTTGCGTTGTGTGACGTCACTACAGCAACGTTGTCACTATCAAAGTTCCAGCCCTCGTATATGTTCGTAAGGGTAAACGCAATAAACCGACACTTTCAGAATGTCACAACAATAAGTAGCTAAATTTTGCAGAGAAATGTGGAAGTTTATGGCACTAAACTGCCTAAAAGGTCGAATTCTTTCTTGGAATTTTGTTTTTACTTTATAAGAGCTTGCATACACGATATGCCTGCACACAACTGTTGTATGTTAATTGTTAGTAAGCGCCAAAAGGCGCATACAAAGCAGTCTGTAGAAAATATATGCCATGAACTGCGAAGGGGATCTCCGGAACCCGCTAATTAATTGGGGCTATAATATGAAAAAGATGATGAAGGTTCACAGTTTCTCGATAAGATAAAAGATGAATTAACAATGTCCTTAAACCTTAAATCGATACGAAAGTAACTTATGGAATTACATTAAATAATTCTGAAGCGCGGGCTCCTCGAGTCTCCCCTTGGTCCTCCTAGGGTTTATGTATGATATTTTCAAGATTTTGTAGAGCAATGTTATAAGTTGTGCACTAAGCCGCACTCCGAATTTGATGTTTTGGTATACATAGAGAACTGCCAAATGTGGAAAATTCAACGTGGCCAGGCGGAAGGAACATCTTACAGCCCGTTTCGCCACTGACAGGTGTGCGACAAAATAGTAATGCACAAACAATTTTCGCTTCAAGCCCATCGGGCCAACGACCTAAACAACAAAGGCAGGGGTCTAACTCTTATGGAACTCGCCTGATAGTTACAGTAAAAACAATACTCGGGGAGAGATGGCGTTAGTACTACAATTTCGAACATTTCGACTACTCCGCTTGTCTGTGCGATTTCTGGTAAGGTGCCCGGAATAAAATTTCATACATTTCCGAAGAATGAAAGAAGGTAAGTTTATAATAAATTAATTCAATTAACTATTTCACTTAATACCCTCATGTACAGTGATAAATTCAGTTGTTTTACTCCTAACCTAAAAACCTTTTACAACGAAAATTACCCGACAAGTTCCAGATACAAAGAACACTGTTTAAAAACATTAACAAAAAATGAAGTTAATAATTGTGTCTTTTGTTTTTTATAGCATATACATGATGCCTACCACTGGGATGGAACGCAGCTGTTTAGAGCTATACCGCATCTGACTGACATCTATTTGAAACCGAACGGGTTTCAAAAGATGTACGATTAGCAGCTGAATTCATGAGCCATTCGGTGGCAACACTACTGTTATTAATTATTCTTAGATCGTGATCAACTTAAGTCTAGTATTATCTTAAGCACTGATACTTTTGCTTCGTTTCATAAAGCAATCAGCTAAACAATTAATTTACTAAATATTATTAATATATTAAACCTTCTATTAAGTACAGAAATACTCTTACTGTAACTGGTACAGCATTTCTTTCGCAGTTTTCAGTTATTGCTTTAAATACGTTACTTATTCTTAGATCGTGACGAAACTTAGTCGTATTGCCTTAAGCAGTTATTTTTGCTTTGTTTCATAAAGCAATCAGGTAAGAAATTAATTCACCAAATATTAATATATTAAACTTTATAATTTTATACATTTATATTTTCTCCACTCTGCTGATTCTTTTGTCTTTAATATATTTATTTTTATCTCCTAATGTTTAGTACTAGTTTATTCTAGAAGTATTGTCATATTTACAAGTGTCCCATTTCTTGTAGACACTATGCAAATTTTTTTTATATGAAATACCTTCCTATATTCCTTATGAAATTTATGGCCTATTTTATTAAACATGTATTTGCCCAGAGTTGCACAGTTTAGGAGTAATTGGACATTTTTTACAAAAAATAACTTCTTAGATAACTGTTTGCTTAACATAGCGGTTCAGCAATGAGAATCCTATCCCGCTTAGAGTCTATTTCAGCAAAAAATATTTCAAATAAAAGTTACAGTACTTAGCCGGAGACTGCAGTGTCTTGATGAAAATCTACAAAACAATCTAAATTCTGTTAAAACTTTCGCTCTAATTAGTAATTATCTATTAAATTGTCTAAATATAGGTCAGTTGGTTCGCTAATAGTTTCCGCAGTCAAACTACCTGGAAAGTTAATCGTTATTCTGCAATATACCTTCATTAAACTAGCACAATTAAAGCAAACAAAAATCTAAATTCCTATAGGCCTCCATATTCAGTACTTTTTTTTAAACGAGTTATACAAATGCATTTAAAAAGCGATGAAAAAAATTTAAATGTGCTCTTATAAAAAATCATAATATTTTTAACCGTCTTTAAAAAGCCATATATTTTATACAATTTTAAGCCCCTTTTTTTACAGCCCCTTTTTCTGTAGACAATATAGTACCTGACGTATAATCATAATTAGATAACTATATTCAGCCCGCAGTTAGGACTTCGACGTTTTTCGATTAGGCCCCTTATCTATCCCCTAATCTTGAATAATGATACTTTGAAATGTTTTAAAGATCTGGCTTAAATTTCTTGAAAGATTATTACATATCGATCTTGCAATTTTTGTATGCAAGTCTATTTACTTTTGTTGTATAAAATTCAATTCATATGCACTTTTTCTTCGTCTATTCTCTAAGGGTTCTTCAAATAAGCCTTCTCCTTTTAATTGCACCGATGTAATTTTGTAAAAAAAAACATAATATATTATTTATCGGGAATAAAATGTCAATAGTGCATTTTCTAGGTTTTTTTCTTTCCTGTCAGTATATAAAAAAGTATGTTCCGCAGAACCACAAAAGCAATTTGTTCAAGAACCTTCAAATATTACACCACTAACTTAATTTGGCTGATGTGTAATAGGTGATCATAGTTTGAGCACTGCAGTTTAAGCTATTAACAGAGAATAGAGTTTTTCCTAAATTCTTAATTCTATGCATACAGAAATGGCAGAAAATTGTGATTAAAAAGATTGTGTTAGCTAGTTATAACAATCCTCAACGTATACACACTAAATGAAAATGTAAATGTTTTAGAGTATTTTCGTGTTGTGGAAATCATATATAATACGAATTAGAAAATATTTAGAAAAAAATGTTAGAATTTAGAAAAATTCATGTAAGTTGCTGTGATCTTCCAATGCTCTGGATTAGTGTTATCAGCAAAACAACAGATGTATGTTGTACAAGAAATTAGAACTCCCGCGCTCCCACGAAATGCAGCGCTAGGATAGCGCTACAATTTAGGAAAAGTACCGTTTAGCCAAATTAGCAGCCCTTTAATTACATTTCAGTACCCGTAGAGTGGTGCAATTCTGCTAAAAGCTGAGCAGACCGTATGGTTCTCTAAGCCGAAGTCCCCATTTAATTTACTTTTCCATTTACCATTTCTAAGACACGTTAGCACACAAAAAATTCAACTCTCAATTTCGGCCCATTCAAAAGTAAGGTAGCGTTTGTTTCAAAACTTAACTGTGCAATACCACATATAGTGTAAACGGCACAAAGTTAAATTAATTAACAAACTAAATACTAATAATTACTATTTATTATAGTAAATTGCTTATGTTACTTATAATTACAACCACAGCTGATAGGAGCTATCACTTCCGAACCGTTGAGGTTAGTTCACCCACTATTAAAACTATAGAAAGGAAAAGTGGGCACAGAAGTCATACTAAACGCAATAAATGAACTTAAAATAAAACTGAGGGATGGAATTGAGAGTGTTAAAGACGCAATCACTGCGAAAAATGCAAGCCTGGTAAACCAAATATACAGAAACAGAGAGCAGATAGAAGAAGATGAATATAATAATATATGGGGTTATCTGGGGTTGGAAGTTGAAAGCAATAAAAAAATAATCGAAATCAATATGCCTAGAGCTAATAAATAAGCAATTGATGTTAGGGACAAGCCTGACAGATATAGATAAAATGCACAGATTGGGGGGGAAAGACTGAAGACAAAAACAGATAAAGTTCTTAGCTGCCAGAAAAATGCAGGAAGTAATGTCGAACAGAAAACATCTGAAGGAAACAAATATCTACCGGTGCGAAGATTTAAACCCCAAAGAAAAAAAAAAGCCAAGGCTACCACGCAATAATAAAGTTGAACAAACTATTAGTAAATGACGAGGAGGTAAAGCAGACAGAGCTGAACGATTGGATTTAAAAAAAGACGAAAGATCAGAAGTTAAGGACGAAACAGAAAACAACAAAAGCATTGAGAGTAACAACGACACAAAAAGGAATAAGGGAAGACGCATAGGTGAAAACAATGAAGAGGGCAGAGAACAAAACAAAACGAATAGGCATCAAGGATAACACTGAATGACTTCTTTGAGAGACCAAGAGTAAACTCTGTAGGCAATGCCACTGGAACAATTCCAAAAACACAATTACAAGAAAGGAAACAACAAAGCACGGAGAGGGAGAAGCCAAAAACTAGAAAAGCAGCTGAGCCTAAGAAAGGAGACGAAACAGGCGTGCAGTATTGGTAATGATTCGAAACTGAAGAAATCAGAAAAAATAGCAAAAGAGAAAGAGAAGTCAATAAAAATATGGAATGTCCGTAGGAACATAAATATAGAATAACGAAGCGTAACAACAAACAAAGAGCACTGAGCAGCAAATACATGACTAAGAGAACAAAAATAAGAAAATATAAAACACTAATAAGGCCCATAGCAACATGTCCGAAACATGGACCATGACAAAGAAAGAAGAGGAAGAAATAAGAATATTTGAGGGAAGAAGTAAAGATTAAAATGGATAGGACAGAAGATAGGAGAAGTCAATATTAAGAAGAATTACAGAATGGAAACCCGTTGAAGATAGGAGGTACGTAAGACAGAAACGAGAAACAGAAGTCCTATAGCTAATTAACAAATCGTAAAGAACACAGAGACCTGATCCCTCTCAGAAATTGGATTAGGAAACCTTCGCAAGAAGAGATCTATAATCCACAGGAATTGAGAAGCTAAAAGAACAACAAGGCTCGTCAATTAGTTTCGTATTGTAGTCTTTGGCATCTGCTAATTGTTTCATAACGGAAATTTCTTTTTTAAGATTTTGTTCCTTCAGTGGTGGAGTAAACGTCTACTGATCTCCTTGGAGATCAAGTTGTGTTTATATCTGTGACTGAGTAAATTTGAGTTTGTATTATCACAGTAAATATTTGGTTTGTCTTAAATGTAAAATCACCTTCTTTATGTCATTAATATTTTTGTATAAAATGAAGCAGGTTTTACGCAGGTATCCCATCTCGTACTCGTAATCGTAACGATATGGAATACCTAGTGTATAGCATGATTTAAACATTCATTAATAATTGAAAATACAACGCAATATCATAACAAATAATGTCATTGTTTCGTCCGATGAAATGCAGATGTAATTTTCATAAATGTTTGTTTTTATTGTATCAATTGTAGGTGTGTAGCATTTCGGGATGCAACATTTACGTAATGTATATTCATTTGGAATATATTTACGCGTATATTCAGTTAGAAACGATTTTAAAACAGGATTTTGAAGCGTTTTCAAAGAATTTTTTGTCACACCGGCAGCCTGAAATGAAGGCTAAGGACTAAAAAAATATAAAACTGTAATGAAGCAGCCAATTCCCAGCTGGAAATCATTTTTGAAAAAATTAAAATTTCAAAAGGAGAACAAATATCAATGGTTATTAACAGAATAGTAAAAATGAACCTTTTTATATAACGAAAACCAAGGACGAATCTGAGAGCGACTTCGAACACCTAGTGAGCGAAACCAAACTCTGAAGATTTTCATGAAGTAAGTAATAATTATTTCTATTTTAGGGCACAAATATGGTATTTACAAAATAAAATCGGCAGCTATAGATTGTGCTCAACTAATTATGAAAATAAAATGTATATGAGCTATTTAAAAAAATCGTTTGTTACCAAAAGATATATCAACAGTATTTACCTCAATGGAAGGCTGGGGTAGAAACATTCAAGATAACCACAATTATGCCCTTAAATTTGATAATACTGGTTAGTAAGGCAATTTAAGAAGATGTGGATTGAAATTAGAATACATCCCTAATTTAAATTCACAGTGGCGTAACATCGCAGGGATTGCAGCTAAATTCAATATAAAGCAGCACATAAGGACTTTTTTATAAAAAAAACTTCTGTTCGTGTGTTTGTGCTTAATAAGGTAAGTTTTATTTGTCTTTATTTAAGATTTTTTGGCTCGAAATGTTAAGGGTCGCTTCAAAATGGTTCATTGCAGATTTGGTAGGTAGTGTAATAATCAAGGGTTTTTACAACTCCAAAGAATTTTTATTTCTTTATTGCACTATCTCTTTATTGCACTATTTGTTTGGTCAAGAGTTCTAAATCCTTACAAGCTCCATTTCCACCTACTTTTTAAAGAAATTTTATCTTTTTAAATAAGTAACATGTAAAATTTCACTGATTGTAAGATAAATAATTAAAACTAGAACTACAGAAATGATCGTTTGTTAATTGATCAAAGACTTTAAAGGTCTTTCAGCCCAAATTATTATTTTTTTATTTGTTTCACCATTGTTACAATCATAAATTAATGTTCAACCACATAAGCTGATTTTCATACATTTTTGATTGCACCTATGAGTTTCCACAAAGAATTTCCTTTCAATATCTCAAAATGTAGATCAAAATGCAGATTTAAATTTTTTATTTAATAATTAAAACATAATATATGTTTGCTACTCCTCACTTAGTGAAAAATATAAGAAATAATTTGAAAACACATAACTTCGTTAAAAAAGATGGCTCCTGTCCGTCTTTTTTAACGAAGTTATGTTTTTTCTTGTTGAATGCTGAGTTTCGTCTTTTCTTCTGATGCTTATCTCTTATCTCCATCAGGGGTTTCTAACGTAAATATGTAAGACAAAACAGTGACGCCGTGTTGCCGATTTCATATTTGAGATATTGGGTTCGAAGTATCTTCGCTGCATTGTTCATCTTTACTTTTGACGTTTTTAGTTATTCCTGCAGTAATGCTTTCATGAGTGAAGCCAATTTACTGGCATTAATATTTACCTTACCATGAAAGCGCTTTGAAGAAAATGAATTTCGATATACATATATTTCTCTCGTTAAATGGATGAAAGTCAGTACGAGTGGTAGAAGAAAAATGTAGACGGTTTCTGTGATTTTTCTCATGAAATGTGAAATGCGTTAAAATGATGCATCCCATAAACCTAGTGTTAAAATTGTTATTATAACCAAAAAGGCCGAAGTGTAATGAATGATTAGAGTCGTACAGATATCATAAATTTTCAAATCTACAGTCCTGCAAAGCTGAAAATGTCGTTGAATTGTAGAATGGTTTCATTTTAACACATTTAACGTACTCGATATAATATGTATTTAAATTAAAGTAACTAATAAATTCGAGTTCGAACCCGCGTTCATCTTCGGGGATACCGGTAATTATTTTTAGAATGTTTCCAAAGGTATTGAGTCCAACTGGCTAACATGTATTTCTCATATTAATGTTCAAAACAAATAAAAAATCATTCATATATTACAGAACAACGAAGGCGAGCGTATCTGCAAAAAAATATCCAAACAATTTCTACACGGAACCACTATTTTGATAAAAGTCTTCTATATCCAGAATTGTTCATGTTGACAACAACCAAGAGGAAAACGGCAATTAAAACCACTTTAATCATCAAGAACTACTCATCATGCAGCAATCAGAAACTTGCGTATATCTATAGCTTTCAAAAAGCTTTTCGATGTTGATATTAATGGAGTAAATTTGCTAATATCTATATTTTTCTTACAATTAGTGGAAAACACGATTCTTAACCTTGAATAGTGTTGACAATATGCAAGGCTTTTCAAATAGCCATTTTCCGAAAAAATATGCGAAAAATACTTTTTCTGGAAAACAATATTTTCCCAATACACCAATCTTCAAACTTTTTAATTCTAACATAGCGAAAACCGAGCGTAATTTTTAACAGTAACTAACACAAGTAAACAAAGGAGTTTTTTCAGTTTCGGTTTAAGTGCAAATCGATAGTCAACCTAACCACTACTTTTTACTTTTTCTTACCTAAAGGTATAAAGGGAAAGTATTACATTGGGTCTAACGTTTTGATGGTGAGATATTAGTTATATATTTAGATATTAGATATTTATCTTGGTAAATTCTGCCTGTATGTC
The DNA here is from genome assembly GCA_033557515.1 of Diorygopyx duplodentatus. NCBI lineage: Eukaryota > Metazoa > Arthropoda > Insecta > Coleoptera > Scarabaeidae > Diorygopyx > Diorygopyx duplodentatus. Next base: position 478 of record JAWQRJ010002222.1, on the reverse strand, counting down.
CGTCTGTTCGTCCATCTGTGGGCAACACTTCTTCTATTTCTAATCATTTCAGCAAAAAGTGTTTCAAATAAAACTTATAATTTGACTTCTCTATAACAAAACCTTATTTTTAGGTATACCGTTTATTCCAGACGTTTGCAACTTCAATTTTTTAAATAGAACACCCATGTTTGAATTTCCTGACATGGTCGATTTCATTGAACATGTTTGGCTGAAGTCGCATGGTTTAGGAATTACTTAAGATTGCCTTCTGCTGTGTTTGATAATTTCCCATTTCATATCGTAATATTGTTCGTTACGATAATTATACATAGTAAATGAGCCTATCTGTATGACTAATTAATTCTTTAGCAATTTTAACAGTTATTAATTTATGGTAAGGTAAGGTTTACCGTAGTTTACTAGTTGAACATTCTTTAAAGTCTATTATAAACATCACCAATGGACTGCAAAATAAGCATTAAACTTAGAAAAAGAT
>JAWQRJ010002221.1:0-13980 GCA_033557515.1 Diorygopyx duplodentatus | reverse complement strand
GATCCAAATCAAGGTCATCAAGGACCATCAATCCTTGATGATCCACATATTTTTAAAAATAGTTAAGGCAACCTATTCTATACAATTGTTAAGTAATTTTCAAGAGAAATGCGAGAAAGTGCACAATGTGCACATAGTGTATTTACAAAATTGGATACAGTGATAATTTTTCCATTCAAAATACCTTCAGAGATGTATTAATCATAACTTTACGACTACCAACACTATTAACATTTTCTTTATAATTACTTGTACGAAAAAGGATAACCGGCAAGTTTCGTTACACCCAGAGAAGAGTGGGGTTTGACTAGTTGCTTCTACAGAATACATAATGCAGATTAAAAACACCTTTCATCGTTTTTGTTCATAGGAAAGGATTTTTTGAGATTGAAAGCCCCGTTCGTTCCTAAAATTTTATTCACCACTCCATAATATTTTCTCGACTGTAAAGATAGACCCTGCAGATCACAATTTCTAAGTAATTTGTGGAAATTTGATCAAAATTGTTCTATATTCACAACCCACTACCACCAAACACCGTATTTATCACACTTTAAACAATTGGAAAGCATACATTTTATGTAAACATCAGAATGTGCTACAATATCTGGATACCTCATATTAAAATATGCATTTTAATCATTTTTTCTGTAACTTTTTAGAGATAAAAACATAGTTTTGAAGATGACGAAATTCGAACTTGACTTTGACTAACCGTTTCTAAGTCATATCAAAGTCGTGTTTTCTCAGATCCTTTCCAAATCACATACAAAAAAGTACTTTTTTCGTCAAGTACTCTCTAACTTATTACACTGGAAGGTTCAAATATAATAATTGTCAGAACAGAAAATGTATAACATTTTAAATGTTAATGAAATTATAACGTTTACATAGTTGAGAAAAACCTCCAGCCTTACGTCATATGTTTCATCGTAGAAGACGTTGCCCAAGTGATGGTACATTTGCGTACTAGACCTTCTAGATAGAGAAGTTTCATTCTTATCAATATTCTTAGGAGTTTTTATGTGAAACATATCGGCTGCGATGGATTAGGCATGGCTAAGCTATAGCATGGCTATACCATGTCTAAGCATGGCCTGCACGTTCCCCCGACTGACTCCATTCCGGGTTTCATATTTCAACTACAACACCGCATTAATGAAAACTACCATATGATTTAGAACTCTGGCAATGTAGCCAGCTCTACAACTAAGGTTAAATTGTCGGTTAACTCTTAAGGCGTTTGGGGGTTACTCTAACTGTTGACGTGATTTTACTGAAATTTTGAACGTGCTGAATTTAATTCACAGAACATACATCATGGAATTGAGGACAAGAGAGAAAATATATTATTGAATGTTCCAAAAATAGTTTTATTAGGATTTATTCACTGCTGCATCGCTCTGCTAATAATTCACACCCGTATTTCGTTTGGAAAAGGTTGCAATAAGGTATTGCGATATTAAATAAATGTTAAGTAACGTTCCATTTAATGTTTCCAAATATTTTATTTGATGAATGAGGTGTTGGTTTATCTTTTCGGTCTTCTCCGACAAAAGATTAATTTTTACGATTTTTTTAAAAACATTTGAAAAACAAAAAACAATTTTTACATTACTTTGGAATGTTCAGCTAAGGTCATTCAAATTCGTGTTTTTGTCATACAAAATCATTGTAATTTGCGTCAAATTTTTGGTATATGACCAGTTATAGATAAAGCAGATATATTAAAACGCATTTTCGAACCCAGTATAGTTGCTCTTTACCAGCATTTTGCAGTTTCTTCGGAATAGCTCTCTTAAGACCCTATTCATAAATCGTTGTCAAGTCGTGCTATAGTGATGCTTGAGAACAAGCTGGCTATGGTAGTTTCTAAAGCCAACTTGTTCTCAAGCACGAGCATAGCCTTGAGAACGATTTATGAATACGGGGCTAAAATGTTGAACACTCCGTACGCCGTATAACTTTTCAGGTTGTTAAAAATAAAATTTGTTCCAATATTTCTTGAAAATGTTCTACCAGCACAAACAAAATCAATTATTTTCAAGTTAGGTACATGTTTGTACATGATTTTCAAAAGATTGAAATAGTTACAATATAATATAGTTAGTACAATAAAAGCAAGGATCTGCATAAACATAAAATATGTTGCGTCAAACACAAAGCTTTTCTCCATACAATTATAGGGACTATACGATCACAATTCACTACATGTAACTAAAGTGGAGTCTATGTGTATTTTTCTTTGTAGTAAGTATACAAGGACTACACGAACTGTGTTCATTTTTTGACTAAACAATCGATGTGATCGACGCTAACATGGAAACGCTCGCTACCAATAACGCTTCTTCGCCGGCAATGAACAGTTCGCGTCCATCCAATATAAATATATTATGCAATTTATGGGTTATGCTTGTCAATCATTCTTATAGACACACATCCATCATAAACGGTTCTTTTTTTCACTACCCATATAAGAGTTAAACAGATACAACGAAAACGCTAGATTTTGTTACTCCTAGTTTCGGAGAGCGCTTGGTTGAAATGTTGGCTTAGTTTTTCGATTTTAACGTATTGTGTTTTTTTGATTGGCTTAACTTACTTCAAGAAACGTTTTATTGCTTATTTTTTTTTGCTGTTGACGTATACGATTATTACGTTATCGATATCGGTTTATTTTTTTAATACGAAAACTCAGTCTCTCGCATCGCCCGATACTAATACAGATCGATCAAAGCGGGACATCTTCTAATGGAAAAAGTGATCGAAAACTTTTGATCGATCTGCGTTTCGGTGGCAGCGTAGATACAGAGATAGAGAGAGAAAGAGAGAGACACGTAAGAAACAGTTTGGTTTTTTATTTCTTATTTGTCTGTGTGTGTATGACGGCTATAATTTTCTACATGCACCGTTTGTTTTTTGTTTTTTTCTATAACTCTGCGCTCGCTACACTTTGCGCCACTCTGCCCGTTCGCTGTCGATCTTCGTCAACGGTGCCGGCTGAATCCCTGCATCGTTCGGTAAGTTGACAGTTCGCTGTTTTTTTGTCAAGGACCTAGCGCTGTTGCACACAATAAAGAGATACGAAACGGAGGAAACGTACGAAGATAAATGTTGCCACAGGGCAAAGTAGCAAACATAAAAATATCCACAAACGACTTCAGGTGGCGCTAAAACACTAGTCTTAACGTACATTTGGTGGCTCCTCGATATCTTGTGAAGTATTCGTTAGGTCATCTCAACGATAAGAAAATGATCGATATAAATGTAGAAGGATACTTAAATAACGAAGCTGTTCCACACGAAGCTATTCATTTTTAAGGATTGTTGTGATTATTTTCTGAATATTTCGTTTAAAACGAATCATGCAATCTAAACTTATCTAAGCTTAACGAATGTTTAGTAAACAGATAAATTTTATGTGTTGATTATGATATTTGCACTTACGTCAAAGCAAGAGTCAAGCAATATTTGTCGGACCCAATCACAAGTTCAATGACTGAGGTTAATAATAAAGTTACATTTTATTATTAAGAAATTTCTGAAGGCACATGAATAAGAAAAAGATCGATGCTGGGGGATATTAGGAGGAATGCATACCACATTTGACGACATCAAAATCAAATGACTTCATGTTAAAAATATATTCAGTTTTGTAACAGGACACCTTATATGTTACTGCATTTTTGAATTCCTGATCAAATTTAAAAATCACTTTATTTAACATATTTTTCGTATCCTTTCAGAACTATTTGACTTATTTTTGGTAAAATAGCGTAGATTTCACCAAAAAGTGACGGAAGTATGAATACATATTTCGAAGTCTCCAGAAATCATAAATGAGCATAATTTATTCAATGGCTACTAAAGGTGCCTATTATTAACTTCGGTATTTGTATTTTGAATAAAAGTCACAATTTTTAGACAATTATCAGTTTGATCACCTAGACCTCTCCTAGAGACATGAGAATTTTGTCCGACACGAAGAGTGGGAAAATATCTTTGACATCTTGACGCATATTGACTTTGTGTGTTTGAAATATGCTGACCTGTAATTATATTCCAAAAAAACTCAAAGGAAAAGGTCTGGAGTTGTTAAATTGAAGTGAACTTTCGTAGCAAAATTACCATTAAACACAGTAGGGTTTAAGATTTAAGCGGTTGAGAACTGTCATTTAGAGTCAATTTATGCAATATGAATCGTTTCAACAGACAAGAGCGTATTAAAATCGTATCAACCTTTTATGATAATTCACGATCAATTGTCAAAACTGTTAGAGAACTTCGTAATTTTTTTGGGCGTAATCATGTGCCAAGCGACAACACAATACACAATTTAGTACGTAAGTTCAAGTCATCTGGATCGACTGCTGATGTGAAGACACCGGCTCAAATGTAAATATTGGTAGAGTAGCTGAAAGTGTTACCAGTAAACCGAAAACATCAATTCGTCATCGTTCTCAGGAGTTGAATACGAGTAAAACTTCCCTACATCGTCTCTTGCGAAAAGATTTACGTCTATATCCGTACAAAATTCAGCTAACTCAAGAATTAAAACCTATTGACTTATTCAAAATACAAATACCGAAGTTCATACACCCTATACTATCAATAGAGACAAATTGATCTCGTATTATGGATATTTCTATTCGTATACGAGTTATGCCATTTTATGCTGGGGACACACCACCCAAGCAACGGTGGTGTTTGTGACGCAAAGAAGGTGTATAAGGGTTGTGGCCAACTTAAAATATGATGAATACTGCAGAGATAAATTTGTCAAACTCAAGACTTGAGTTTGACAAACTTTTGACAAAAACTTTGAGAAACTCAAATTTCAGACTTCCTTGTGTATATGTTTATAATTGCTTATTGTATGTTAAATAAACACTTTTTAAAAACAGATGAAGACAATCACATTATAACACAAGATACAGATTATGCGTAAGTTAAAGTAGGATGATGCTATAGCGCGAGGTCTAAACTATGAGCGTTATGGCATAAAATTCTACAATGCTTTGCGAGATCATATAAAAAATCTAACTGTGACTACTTTCAAAACGGAATTGAAACAATTTTTATTGCGTAACGCTTTTTATAACATCAAGGATTTTTGTGGAAAGTCGAGTTTTAAGTTTGAAAAAGTGATTTTTTTTAAATGGGGCCTACCAAATATTTTTATCTTATCGAATGTAGAATTAAAATCCTCATTAAACAGTATTAAGTTTCCCTATACCTAAAATGTATCCTTTTCCGATTACTTAAGGTTTTTCGAGCTCTTGCTGCAAAAGCGATCCTTTCACAATACATTCATTTGGTGTAAATTGGGTTGCCTACAAATTTTGACGTTTATGTAACTTAGGTTGGTTGATTTCATATTTAGGGTGAAAAATTAATGCAGGTATCATTTGGAAATCGTGTTATCAAGATATTGTTATCAATAATTACTCCAATGTTGATATTATGAATATCTTTCTTATTCATGGTCAACGCCAACAAATAATAAGTAAAACGTGCAGGACATTTAACGAAAAATATCTGAATTTGCCGCCACTTAATAGAACAAAATTCAGAAGGTGACAACCCAATTTTATAAATCATGGGAAAGCAATTGGAGCATATGCAAAATATGCAACCAGAGCAATATTTTGAAAAATTGAATTTTCATAATTAGACTTTCGCGATCATGTCCATACTTCATTCACCACTAGTTAAGATATTGAACTTTTCAGAAATATACCTGGCCGGACATTCTTACGTACATTCTTTACAAAATAATGTAGTTACGGTTTTAGCTTATTTTATTGTAATCTAGGACATAAATTACTAAAGAAAATGTTCAAATCGTTCTCCATTTCTGTCTAAACAAATCAGAATTCTTGATTGGACTCCACTGACAGTTGCATTTCGATTTTGAATCAGATCTAATGCATCAAAAGGTCTTCGAACACAGTGCTGTTGATGTAACCGCATAGATAAAAATCCATCGGAGTGAGGTCTGGCGATCTTGCAGGCCAGTTCCATGGACCCAATCTTCAAAACCATCTATCTTCGAAGTCATTTATCAGAAGGCCTTCATCTAATTGGTACTAACACTTCATTTAATGCGAATGTCTCTAAAAAGTCTGCCATCACGGTTCTTACTATTTCCAAATATCTTGCCCCATTTAAAATGTCGTAAATAAAATAGTGACATTGGTTGTACAACAAACAAAATACGTTGAAATTAAATTTATTTTGAAAGTTCCGATCGCGCGTCCCATGAGGATTTTAGTCTGCCCAAAAGTGAAGATTTCGACGATTAAAAATCATCCCCTCTCTAGAAAATTTCGTTCCTTCAAATATTTTTATCCAAAAATCTTGGTTCCTCTTGTAGGCACACTAGAACCATCTCATAATATTCCTGTCTTTGCCCTGCGTTATGTGGTTGCATCGCTGCAGTTGGTTAAAATTTAAATGGATGAAATCCGCTTTTCCTTAAAATCTTCTGCATTGAACAACGAGATTTGTCCAAATCAGCTACGGTGGCAGGAAGTAAGGCGCTTGGATTAGCATGAAAATAAGCTAAAACCATAGTGACAGCGTTCTCATCATTCGTGAATGGTTTAGCTTTTCTTGATGCTCCAGTTGCTTTCAACATTGTCAAGAACGAAACATGTGAAATATCTTGATAACTCGATTTCCAAATGATACCTGCATTAATTTTTCCCCCTCAATATGAAATCCACCAACCTAAGTTACATAAACGTCAAAATTTGTAGGCAACCCAATTTACAACAAATGAATATATTGTGAAAGGATTGCTTTTGCAGAAAGAGCTTGAAAAACCTTAAATAATCGGAAAAGGATACATTTTAGGTATAGTGAAACCTAATACTATTTAAGAAGGCTTTTAATTCTACATTTGATAAGATAAACATATTTGCTAGGTGCCATTTAAAAAAAATCACTTTTTGGCATTTAAAGTTTTCTTATTTCTAAATTCAATTTCCTAAAGAATGTATCTAAGAATTTCCCGCCTGGTGTATTTCTGAAGCGTTCGATGTCTCAACTAATGAAGTATGAACATTGTGGCATAAGTCTAATTATTAAAATTCGATTTTACAAAATGTTATTGTGGTTGCATAATTGTTGCGAAAAAATTCAATATCTCGAAAATGATTAAGTTTAGGTTTGGCAAATGTATCACGAAAATTGAATGTAGATTAAGAAAAAAAAATTGGGGCCATTCCATTTAAATTAACCAAGCTGTTGTCAACTTCCAGTATAACCGAAACCGTCAGCTTATTGAACATATTTTTATCCTTTAGTTCCCTTCCTACCATATTCAAATCCATATTTTCAGACTTCTAGCTTTACACGTTTCCCATATATTTCCAATGGACGATCTAAGGTACACACCGTGTATATATGCTGTGTCAAAATACTCTTTGAGGAGTAGCGCTGCACCGTAAGGCTCTTTAGATTCTCTCTTTAGGTTGAATCACTTACCAATTCCTTTAGATATTTTCGCTCATCTCTCTCCATCTCTTTCTATCTTTCGTCTTCTCCTGCCAATTGTATATTCCTGCCCATCTTCACTTCTTGCAGCCATGTGCTTTTCCGGTCTACCTCTTCTACTGTGTCCTCCTGGTTTGCATTGCAACATTGAGAATATGGTTGTTTTTGCTCCTGTCCTCCACATCTGTCCAAACCATTTAACTTTTTGCAGCTTTATCCTTTTCACTATATCATGCCCATCCATTGCCCCCTTTGTTCTGTGTTCATTCTCTGCAATTTTCACCGGCATTCATACCATACACTCCACATTCATACTAGAGGGGTAACGAGTCTTTAGCTACAAATAACTATTTTCACTCCTATAACACTCGTATATGAGAGGACCTTCACTTTCTCAAGCTTAGGTTGAGGATGGGCTGAATTGGGACACAAGCTACCAGTAATCCAGAGAATCCTCCCAACTTCAAAATTCAAGTCACAAAGATGCTTCAACAGAAGTGCTGTCAGCAATCAAATTGTTTACATTATTGATTTTTTAATTCATTTCATTTTTTCTTTTTTATTTCCATTGTGTCATTGTTGACTGCTCTGTTTTTGACTGTTTTTGTTAAACACTATGTAACTGGACTGCAATAAGTCTATCTATCCATAATTATGATACCGAAGCCCTGCCGATAGATAACGTTAGTTCCTTTTTCCAAATTCAGATGGTCATCATTTGGCAAGAACTGTGTTAATCAAAGAGAAAACGTATATTAATGAAAGTTCGGATATTTTAGATGTTCAATGTCTTGTAATCCTCTATGATCTTTCAGAATGGACTCTGGTACAAATAACTGAAAAGTCCAATTCATCTGAAAAACAACCGCAGTTCTGGATGAAAGCGTTTACAAATGGTTTACATATATCGGTGTTTCAGTGTGGCAAGGGACAACGTGAACCGTTTCATGTATCTGTAGCAGCACCAGTAGATAGCGTATCTGGTGAAATAATGAATATAAAAGGTGAAATGGAAGCAATTTTGCATGATAACAAGGAAATGTTAAAGCCCACAAAGATGCCTATCAACACAGAAATAGGCAAGAAACGGTATAATGATTCAAGGGTTCATATAAACAGAAGACTTAAGGTATGTTGATAAGAACTTATCCATAGCAGTGAGTTTTTTTAAATGTGTGACGAGACCTATAGGGCGCAAATAAAAAAAAAGTATCTTGATGATTGGTTTGGAAAGTGTGAAATCAAAGAGTGATTGCTACAGTTTCTTTTACAGAATTAATTAGGTAAATTAATTTTCAGAATCTTGTCATAGATATTCAGAATTATTGGCTTGGTGAATGGCGCTGTCTATTGATGGGAAAACTAGTAGAAAAAGCCAAAGAAAAAGAAGAAGAAATATTGCAAGCTCTGATAGAAGATGTAAAAATGTAAGACCTGTTACTAATGAAGACAGAGCTAAACGATTATTCAAAACAATTTTAGGCACAAAGTAACCGATAAAATTAAGTCTATACTATCATGCTTAATTAAGACCTGCAATCATTTGACAATCGCGGAAATTAGAAAGGTGCTGAGATATTGTTTTCCAAATGACCCAGATGTGGTAGCCTCCGCTTTAAAAATTATTGATGTTTTTTCAAGGCATAAAACATTTTTTGCTAAACTGAAAGTCCATCCTGTTATTTTGGTAATAGACGAGGTATGTTATTTTGTTTTTGCTGATTCCTTTTTTAATGTGTATATGTTGGTTACTGTCAACAATTAGGTGAATATTTTGCATAATTGGACATAAATATGAATGGGGTAAATCAAATTAAAATACTTACTAGGGTATCTGATGTTCTAAATACATACATACAAACTACATACAAAGTTAATAATACATAAATTCTACATACATTACTTTTCTCTGAAAAAAAAAGATTGTATAATCTTTTAATCAATACCGGTTAGATGGTAATAATTTTTAACAGTTTTGCCACAATTGGTGCAATATTGCTCTGATGTGGGCAGGTGATGCCATCACGTGGCCAGCACTACAAACAGGAAAGCACAAGTCGGCCGATAGTGGTGTGTTTGCTGGGATGTGGTAATTTGGGAACTTTGAAAGTGTCTTGCAACTCTGTTATTAATGATTTGTTTCGAAAGCTATAAACATTTTCCTAAAGTAATGGTTTAAACTTTATCGAATAATGTGGTCAGTATTTTCGCCGTACATCAGGAAGAACTGCAAGAAAGCATAAATGACAGTAATCCTAAGAATTAAGAAGCTCTGACATGCATTCATCATGGAACAAAATAAGGCCCTAAAAATTAAAATTAAATTAAATTAAAAAAAGAAACATCAACAGCTTTTGCAAGAATACTATTTTCTAACAAAGAAAAACAGGATATGCTGCCTATTTTTCATTCATTATGAAGAAATTGTTTTGTAACTACACAGATATAGCAACCATCGAAATTATATTTGAACAGCAATTTAAATACATACATAAAGCAATTTAAAATAGTAGTCTGCTACAGAAGAACTCACATAAAAAAGTTATTGTTTTTAGAAAGTAGATATTATACCTTGGGAGATGATGGATGTGCTCCTAGAGCATCCTGTAAGCCGTATGCCATCTCTCCATTTCACGTACGCATTATTTAAGCAATATGAAGATAGAATTGAGGACGGTATACTAGTAAATATTGATGTAAGCAAAGGAAGTTATATCATCAATCCAGACCTGGATTTGAATAACATGGAGAAACGCATAACCGGCTTTGTTCAGAAACGACTACCAGCTTGGTCTGGACTAGTGCATGTAAAACCGCAAGCAGGTGACATGGAGAAGTGCATAGTTGAAAGTGACATATTTAGGTATAACTTTATGGAAATATCTCAAAAATCACTATCATCTTGAGTAATAAGTGGAATAAAAAAATGACGTAAACATACATTTATTTTAATGTTAAAAAACCGATCTCTAATCTGCTTACGTCTAGATAAAAAGTACAACTTATTCCTATTTTGCATGTTGTATAATTTTTATTATACATGACACATCACTAGTCTATATCATCATTACTATAGTAATATGAGTCTGCAATGGAAGTTATAAATTGAAAATAATCTTTTTTACTCAAATAAAACTTTGTTTGAATACACAAATTTACATGGATCGTACTCTGTACATAAATAGGTTTCTTGTTGCCTATCAGAAACTGAGGTTTGACCTACATGGACTAATATCATACGACCATTATGATGATTCACTTATAAAACCAGACTTCAGGAATCCATAAACCACTGAAAAATAAATGTAGTTTGTTCTATAATTTTTTTTTTGAAAATGGTTTAGTTTTGAAGATACAGGGTGTTCAATCCCAAAAGATAATTTTGTTTTTTCACAATGACTCCAAATCTAGGGGCATATCTTAAAAATTCCATAAGGAACCCAAAAATGTAATAACATACAGGCATGTTCCCATTAAAAATCTGAGGTAAAGTAGTGAATAGCGCCTTGAAGAAATGGGACACGCTGTATGTATAAAAATATATAGACAAGAGAGAAAGACTGAAACCATGCAACTTTTATTTGAAACTTTTTTACCTAAAAGGATTAAATCCTAGATGTCCAGGCTACAAACTATATCTAACAGCCGGCCGGCCGGACAGATCAATGGTCAAAAATGGTACCATTAGTTTTAGAATACCACAATTCATCAAGATATATCAGTCTCACCATCAAAATTTTGGACCGACTGCATTACTTTCTCTTTACACCTTCGGGTAAGAGAAAGTAAAAATTTGGAGTAATCCGTTTTCGAGGTTGGGGAATCTGAATACCTATACAAATTTTTGATTGCTTATAGATAATGCTGGTGGTGCCAGTTTTCACACATGAATTCTGCTCAAACTTTTAAACCACATATATTTCAGTGGGTTTAATTTAAGATTAGAAGACAATTATCTTCAATTCAATAGGTGAGTTAATCCTAGTGTTGTTACAGTGTCCATGAGTTAATCATATAAGCCTATGTGGTACGACCTACCTAACAAAGTTATCAAACACTTATACTTGGATGAGTTTTAAAATATGGCTTAATCAAAAAATTGAATACAAGAATAAATATTAGTGTTAATACAAAATTATATGAATAAATCACACAGCAAGAACTGACTGTGACTGCGAAGAAAAAAAATTTATACATATATATTTTTTATATACATTTTACATTGCATACATTATTACACTTTTAATAAGACTATCAAACATCATAGTTCTAAAATCGCCTCGGAATATTCTCTGCCCTATTCTCCATATATGAGGCATTATTGCTATTACCTTCTTTACTGTTTCCTGCATATGTGCTTCAAAGCCACCACTTCTTTTCATTGTAAATCCCAATTACGTGAATTCCGTTATCTGCTCCAGAACTATGTTGGCCCATTTCCATTCTCTATTCTTTCTCGCGATATGAGAAAGAATCCTAATTCTTGTGGATTTTTTGCCAGCAAAACTATATCATCTGCATATGTCAGTGACCAGAACTTTTCATTTCGCATAACTACTCCACCTGCTTGTTCTCTCTTAAGTACCTTCTCTAGATCCGCAAGATATATAGTGCATAACTTTGGACTTAAGGAACATCCTTGCCTTAACCCCCTGTCTGTGCATACTTTGTTGATTCCCTCCCATTTACTTTTATTATGTTTTCGGTTTCTTCAAATATTTCTTCTATCTTGTGTTCGTTTACATTCACTGTCCGCATTTCTTGCCACAGATGTTCTCTCTATTGTGTCAAAAGCTGCCTTCAGGTCCACAAGAAAGGTATATATTTCCCCCCGTCCCCCCACTCTTCTCCAGTTCTTTGTCAATTATTCTGTTAAGTACGTATACGTTATCCATCGATATTCTTCCCTCTCTAAATACCATCTGAGCATCCGGAAGTATTTGTTTTTCCCCTCTCCCATGCTTTAGCTTTTCGTTTAGCACCATGGCATAGATTTTGTATGCTGTATTTAACAATATTATTCCTCTATCGTTCTTTACTTCCTTTTTGTTCACCTTTTTAAATATCGGCGTTATTATTCCCTTTCTCCACTCATCCGGGAACTCACTTCAACTTTCTACCACTTCCTCCATACCATTGATCCAGGCTTCATTTTGTATTGCGTCCGTTCCCGCTGCCATGCCCTTCTTAAGCCTGTTCACTTGTATTGTCACTTCATCCACTGTTATCCCATCTATTTCTTTTATTTTTCGGTCCGTAACTACTTTTTTACGTTTTTCCATTTTTCCTTCTTTCGAGCCTCCCAAAAAGTTAATAAAAAATTATATGAATAAATCCCACAGCAAGAACTGACTGTGACTGCGAAGAAAAAAAAATTATACATATATATTTTTTATATACATTTTACATTGCATACATTATTACACTTTTAATAAGACTATCAAACATCATAGTTCTAAAATCGTCTCGGAATATTCTCTGCCCTATTCTCCATATATGAGGCATTGTTGCTATTACCTTCTTTACTGTTTGCTGCATATGTGCTTCAAAGCCACCACTTCCTTTCATTGTAAATCCCAATTACGTGAATTCCGTTATCTGCTCCAGAACTAAGTTGGCCCATTTCCATTCTCTATTCTTTCTCATATCGCCCTTTCCAAACACCATATTTTTTTATTTTTCCGCATTGAGCTCTAGTTTCTTCCTTTTTAAGTATTTTTCGAAATTCTTAATCATTTCTTCTAATTCTTGTGGATTTTTTGCCAGCAAAACTATATCATCTGCATATGTAAGTGACCAGAACTTTTCATTTCGCATAACTACTCCACCTGCTTGTCCTCTCTTCAGTAGCTTCTCTAGATCCGCAAGATATATACTGCATAACTTTGACCTTAAGGGACATCCTTGCCTTAACCCCCTGTCTGTGCATACTTTGTTGATTCCCTCCCATTTACTTTTATTATGTTTTCGGTTTCTTCACATATTTCTTTTATCTTGTGTTCCTTTACATTCACTGTCCGCATTTCTTGCCACAGACTTGCCACTCTATTGTGTCAAAAGCTGCCTTCAGGTCCACAAGAAAGGTGTATATTTTCCCCCCACTCTTCTCCAGTTCTTTGTCAATTATTCTGTTAAGTACGTATACGTTATCCATCGATCCTCTTCCCTCTCTAAATACCATCTGAGCATCCGGAAGTATTTGTTTTTCCTCTCTCTCATGCTTTAGCTTTTCATTTAGCACCATGGCATAGATTTTGTATGCTATATTTAACAATATTATTCCTCTATCGTTCTTTACTTCCTTTTTGTTCACCTTTTTAAATATCGGCGCTATTATTCCCTTTCTCCACTCATCCGGGAACTCGCTTCAAGCTTTCTACCACTTCCTCCATACCATTGATCCAGGCTTCATTTTGTATTGCGTCCGTTCCCGCTGCCATGCCCTTCTTAAGCCTGTTCACTTGTATTGTCACTTCATCC
>JAWQRJ010002220.1:0-13981 GCA_033557515.1 Diorygopyx duplodentatus | reverse complement strand
ATGCTACACATAAAAAAGGAAAAGAACGTATAGCAAGAAGGATACACAAGAGTTACCGAAATAGTACAACGATGTGTTTACCGGCAATCTTCTGAACCATAGAAGAGGAAGGCGAGAAGAAAAGAAGAATGCCAAACAAGACATGGTAACCTACCAGAATGAAGGCTGTCCTGTCAACGGTCGTCATGTCAATAATACCTACTGCGAAATGTGTGTGTGTATTACGGCTAAAGCAAGAATGAAGGCAAACCTAGGTTTAACCGGTTAAAGTGGGGATTACCAAGACTTTGCGGCTAAAGCCCGAAAAGTTCCCAACGCTCCCACCTTTAACCGGCTAAAACTGGGTCTAACCAATCCCAGTCGGTTAATGCCCGAAGTTAGTGTTATATATGTTTAAAGCAGGATATTATATTATAAGGTAATAAATAATTCAGAGGTATTTTTAATTTCTATTTATTATTGCAAGATAAACTTGAACAAACTTGAGTTACATAAAATATTTGCAGCTTTTCAAATACATTTTTTGGTTCCGCATTTTGTTTTACAATGGTATTTTTTAAATCATTGACCACCAGAAGTTGATTGTAGATTTGCGAGTTGCCGCAAGGGCTTGTTTTCAGATGAAATATCCCTAATGTTTACAAATTTTGATTCACATATAGCAAATTGATTTGTTGCAAACATTTCAGCAATAGTTCCTTTCTCATTACCTAACTTATACAATCCATTCTCAGTACATTCAAGAACTGTTAAAATAATATTTCTAAAATCATCGCTACCTCTATCTACGTCAGGAATTTTAACTCTAATGTTGTCAGCAACATTGCACGGTGGATACTTAATAATGCATGGACAAATATTTCATTTTTTTAGCCTGTTCTGCTAAGTTTGCCTTCGCTTCGATTCTATTATTAATGTTGTAATCTTTTTTTCGCACAAATCACATAACCCATTTCTGTTTTTGGGCATTTCACACTCAGCACTAGACACCACACCTTCTTCAATTTGAGCTTCGTCGATGTTCTGTTCTTGTTCTTCCTGATTATTTATTAGTCCCTCCAAGTGCTCTTCGTTAAGAACATCATCAATTATTTCGGACAGGAGATGAGCTGACTTCAAACCTACTTTCACATCACGTGCGAACATGGTTTTATACGGGGAGCGCTTTATACAATCATGATAGGCTCTGTTATTCATCAACTGAACAAATTTAAGTCCTTTAGACCATTTTTCAGAATTTTCGTCCTTCATCCAGGTCATGAGCACATTCTGAACATTCTGGTTTGCCCTTTCCACGCTACCTTGGCTCTGACTATGACGTGGTTTCTCATGTATTATTTTTAAGGCTGTCCACATAAACCTTAAATCTTCAACCACTTTGTTGGCAAACTCCCACGCATTATCGGACTGCAAAATGGGCGGTGCTCCGAATATGCAAAAAATGTTCAACTGTACTATTCAATGGTCTAAGTTGCACAAACTTCGTCAGATGAACTTGGTATACAAGAATGAATTTATAATTGCCATCAAATCAACTTTGCAACGAATATCATTATAGCTTCTGAGTGATATTTTTGTATTTTTTTTGGGCATCGTTTACCATTCTTGTCCTACCACCATGTCCAATGGACACATGTATTTCAATACTAACCAACCAATAATAAATAACCAATAATATTAACCAACTGCGTAGCTAACACGATGTAGATTTGCTCACGAACCGGTTAGACTCGGTTTTAGATGGCTAAAAGTGGCAGCGTTGGGAACTCTTCGGGCTTTAACCGACTAGGATTGGTTAGACTCAGTTTTAGCCGGTTAAACGTGGAAGCTTTGGGAACTTTTCGGGCTTTAGCCGCAAAGCCTTGATAATCCCCACTTTAACCATCAAAAAGAAAAACGGGGTACCAGAAGAATCCAGAAGAATAAGGATTATTGAAGCTAAGGGTCTTCAAGGCCTACAGTCCTACATACGTTTACACTTAATTTTAGGTCTAAAAAAGAATACTTAATTCTATTTTATAGGATGACAAAAAAAAAATTGACATATTGCATTGATTGTCTTCATAGTGAAGAGTTAAACCGTTTACAGGTAATAAAGTGTGAAAAACTTATAAATAATAAATACAAATTCCATGTTAAACTACAAATATGATGGCAAATACAGAAATATTGGAAATACTGAAGTGACTGAAGCAGTTGATGGAAAATTAATTTGAAGGTATGATATATTAGGCATCAACTTTTCATCTTTTAAATCCCGTAGTACTCCTAAAGTAAGGCTTAATAGAAATTTTAAAGTCAAATTCGATATTAACCCAAAAAAAAGGTTCACCGAAACACGTCAAAAATTGAATCCTAAGTTAATCCTAAACGGAGTTTAATCCTACTCTAAATCTAACTCTAATCCAATTTTGAATGGTGCTGTAGATAACACTAAGCGTTACAATACTGATAATTTGAATAAAAATTATGTTCGTGCAGCCAAACTTTATTGTTATTTTCGAAAGTTTTTTTGTTTGCGCGTTAAAAGTGAAGTCGTTTGGTTGTTTCTTCCCCAATTCCTTCCAGAAGAGAGTTTAAAACCGGTTTTTTTGTCACCTATGACTCTTTTGTCCAAGCGTTGGATACATCAGTTATGGCTTGTGAAATCTGATTGGAATGATACAAGAGATTTACAAGAGAGTTTACCACAAACCAGTTGGAGTCATGTATCCAGTGAAGAAAATCCTGCTGACTGTGTTTCACGTGGATTGACACCTCTGCAATTAGTGAAGCACAGCTTGTATTGGCAAGGATGGGTGTTGGCTGTTGTTGGATGAGTGTTCCTGGTCTTGCCCTTCGATTCGTGATGATGAGATGCCCATGGATTTCTGCAGAGAAGAAGTCCGAACTATACTGCATCCAACTAAAGAGGAATTTTTTTATGCTTACTTTTTAAATCGTTTTTCGTCGCTTTAAATGATTCGCCATAAAGAATATATCAAATCAGAAGCATCTTCGCCGTTGACTTTGAAAAATTTGTTAGTGGAGTTTGTGAAACATGTACGATTGGAATGCTCTCCACAGTTAATTAGTTGTTTGAAGGACCATTCTTCAAAAATTTAGTACCCAAACCCGTTCGAAAATTGGCATTATTCCTTGGTGAGGAATGAGGCGCAATTATCCTTTGAAGCAAAGTACCTTCTTTTATTGCAAAACAATCTTCGATTTACGAATTTAATAATTGAGGACATCCACAGAAACATTCTTCATATTGGATTTAAAACTCTACAGTATTTTTTGGTGCACCAATTTTGGATCTTGGTAGGTCGTAGAGCAATCAAGCGTTATTTATCCAAATATCATCAATCATGGATTCGCCAAGGGTTCGATTGTCAGAAGTAAAATCGTTTGCAGAAGACTGTATGCGTAGATTATGCTCGTTCATTTTAACTGCTGAAAAAATGCTCATAACTTGGAAATTTAATCCCCCGGCTACTCCACGTTTTAATGGTCTGGCAGAGGATGGTGTGAAATCCGCCAAGAGCCATCTGTATCGAGTTATTGGTGATCATATTTGGACCTATGAAGAATTATACACTTTGTTGGCGCAAATAGACTGTATACTAAATTTCCGACCTTTGTGTGAGATCAGCTCAGATCCTAACGACTGGACACCCCTGACTCCGGGTTACTTTTTGTTGGTGGAACCTATTTGTTACAACGTGCCCAATCCCGCTTTGACCCGTGCATCGCCTAAGTATATGACAACAATTGCAACAGAACAAACCCTGCATGTTCAATGGTCAATCCAGAAACCATGTTTCAAGGTTTTGTCAAACCCTGCCTTGCAGTTATTAAATATTTTCAACGGGATAAATGACACAGCATGTGGAATGATATGCTGTCCACCCTATGTAGTAAGAAAATATTTTATGTGGCTATAATATTCCACATCTATTAATTTTCTTGTAGTTCTAAAGATAGTTCAATTACACCCAACATTTGTACATTCCGCCCTAATTCTTTAATGAAACTTCCAACCTACACCACAGCTGTAATAAATAAAAATAAATAAGTTTAGATTCTGTTATAATTCTCGGTATCACATCCTACAAGCACACAAGAATTCTAATTACTAACTTAAAATTGCTGATTTCCACTGTCGCTCGTACTCTAGGAAAGTTGAATTGGTTACGTAGTTACAAATTCGTGGCATCCAGTAGGTAAAGTTGGGAAAGAGATTTCCGTTTTCAGATATTAGTTATGAGAGCACGGTTTGGGCGGATGTCAGTATGATGTCAGTATCCCTTCCAGTTAGCAAAACCAATATAACTTATAATTCAGTTCAAAAATTGAACTGCCATTTAAATATAAGTGCAGGTAAAGTTCTAGAAATAACTAAAAGTTTTTCCGAACGAAAACTTTACCGATTATTTTTCTACGGTAGACCTGTTCTCTTCGATTTATAAAGTAAAATAATTATTGATTTCAAGCACCTAATATTTAATTTTTAAATTGCATCCTTAATGTTCTTAATGTTCTTAATGTTCTTAAGGGTGTTAGTGTGTAGGTGTGTTAGGGTGTAAATCTTTAACACATGTTGTATAAGAATTTCAATGTGTTTGACAAATGAAATCCAGTTTACAATTTCCACTGATTAATTGAATTCCATTGTGATTTAATTTTCGAGTCACTCCACACTGTTTGGCCTATTTCCACCCGTCGTATAATAATTAGCTGTATGCTAGAGAGACTTTGATATTACCATATTAATTAATAGATGTTAATCTATCATGAAAGTAATAGTACGTTATCTTCCACTGCCAACTAAATGGCATATTTAAAATTTCAAATTTGTGAGGACATAAATTATTATCCATTATCATCCATAGTTCAACTTTTGATATATAACAATATCCCTAAACGGATCTGAAAAGTTTTACGCTTTCTTGACCGTTCTGTAAATTTTATCTTAAATTGAGAGAACGATCAGAAAGACTTTCTTCTTAAATATGTGCATCGTGTCTGTTTGCATATTGCGATTTGATTTTCAAATGCACGGTGCGAAATTTATTTTAGTATTTTAATCATTAAGGCAAGAAATAGCAGAACAGTTTCAATAAATATACTCCGATTTTTTTTCTTAAGGGGCTATAGGCCCCTAAAACAGAAACGCCAATTTGTTATGATGAGTCAGCAAAAAAATAGATATTGAAGGTGTTATCGAACGAGTAAACATAATTTGAATTTTTTATCAGGGACGTTCCACGCAAGGGAGATAAGATAGAATTTGAAACGATCTACGTATAGAATAGTTACGGCAAAATTTATCCCACACTCTCTGAGCTTGCCAGATCTCTGATAAAAAAAAAAAATTATGTTTCCTGCTGCGCACTCTTGAAAAACATTAATGCGAGCACCATTTTTCCAAACATTGTTTCTAATTCTTTCAAGTTTCTTATCGAATTGTTCCGAAACGATAAAAACCACAAAAAATGGTACTCTAAATTCTGAATATAAAGTATTAGTTTAGATTATTTTGTTAAATATTCCAAACTAATACTCTAGACTAGGTGCTCTGGATTTTGCTCTAAGCTTAGATGATCCTTGAGTAATAAATCGAAAACTATTTTGTGACTAAAAAAAATCTTCTGGCTGTAGCATCCCCGCCATTTCAGTAGAAATTTTTTGGTGATAAAATTGGGAAATGATGCATGAACGACAAAAGGATCCTCACCACTCTGTCCCGTTCAAGAATCAAGAAGTAGCAGAACTTTCTGCTCGGGGGGGACGGCTGACATGAGTTGCCGCAGATATCAATGTGGTGTACAGTAAAGTTGTCAGAAGCTGTGCTAGAAATGATTAGGCTGGGATACCTAAAACGAAGCTGGTTTATTTTTTTGGAGAACAGCAGGACCAACATTTCCTTGAAATTTCTTGAATTCCTGCAAACATATGTGGAGCGGGCGGGGAATCGAACCGGCGAGGTGGAGCTTTGAAAGGGTTGAATCCTATATATATCTAGCTCTTGCAAGGGCCCTTGACTGAAGGTTATACGTAAGAACACCAGCTTGGTTTTGCAGAAAAAGTGTCTTCTTTAACCTCTCTCTCCAATCGTTTAAAAGTTTTATCATCATACAGACATTATTTAAGATGCAGGATTTGTTTGATCTTTACTTTTTCAAGGCATTAAAAACAGCTACAACTTTTTTCTTTTTCTCTCTTGTAACGGAAGCTGAAGTAGACGAGGAAGGGAGATCAATATCTACTGAAGGAAAGAAGGAGGGATAAGAAACAAGTTCATCCACACTAACTAATGTTCTAATTTGGACTCGCTCAACACTGCCTGTTTCAATAAAAAATGTGACAATATTTAAAGTTTAAAGATTTTATTTAAGATTTATCAATGCTTTTAAGACATCTTTGATTGTTGCCAAAACCACTCAGAAACATTAATGTATTCATGTGTTGCGTTTCGACACATATCGTATTGTGGCACGATGAAAATACATTGAAATCGGCGATTGGTCACATCTTGCGGATCCCTTGTGAGATAATCAAATAAACGACGTGATCTCAACGAGTTTTTACGGATTCCTTTCAAGGACTCCGTGAATGTTCAATCAGTAAACATTTCAAAGCAGGCCGTAATTTAAATCATACAGTTGCACAAGAGGAGGCCGTAATTAATGCCGTGATTGATAAAGCAAGCGTCAGTGCTCGACGAATTTCAACACATTGATTGACTTCAATTCAAGCAATTGACTAAAAATTTTGTTTGGAAAACACTGGATCTGGAAGTTATTAATTCTTACTACCTGCAAAGCGTACATTTTAAAATTTTCAAAGATACCATTAAATTTAAACCAAAGCACACAATCCGTAGAAAACAAATCCTAGAGGAAATAAAATACACTTCCAGACGAATAACTTCCAAATGAATATCTCCATATTTTTTCATTGGACGTATCAAACCTATACACAAACATCCCCATAGAAGAATCCATGACACTGGTCAGAAACTTCTGATCTAAATTTAAATCAATCAGAAGACACAATCAAACTTTTAGAACATTGCATACAACAGTATTTCTGTAATTTTAACATTAAGACATATATAATGGAAGATCCTCCCCCAATGGGGTCACCACTCAGTGGTTTAATGGCGGACATATTCATGGACAAATTGGAAAGGGATATATTACAAAATAAATACTTACATGACAACAATATAATAAAGCGAAAAAGATACTTGGACATTATAATAATATAAAAGAACAGCGATATGCAAGAAATAAAACCATTCCACGAAGAAATAATCGAAATGTACCTTAAATAAACTTTATATTAGAAACAAAAGAAAATAATGAAATATAAACTTTTTAGATATAAAATTAATAAAAACTAACACCACTATAAACTAACACATACAGATACCGTAATACAACAATGGCAGCCTTTAATTCGTTTGTACATAGAATGTTCGATACATTGACATCAAAAGATGAAATAGAAAGATACTTCAAATAAAAGAAATACTTCAAATTGCAGACAATAATGTGTTCAAAATAGAGATTATTCAAAAGAAGATACAAAAAATACAAAGAAGATACAATATAACCAATAATAATAGTACTTTAAGCATAGAATAAAATAAATGTCAGAATACAGACAAAAAGTACAGAATATTCACCAATATAACAGCCGCCTTCAAAACCAACAACACGAATAGTGACAAACTAATTAACACCAAAGATAAAACGCAAACACTAGAAAAAAACGGGCTTTACTCTTTGGAGTGCGAATTTTGTACAGCAACATATATAGGAGAACAGGCAGAAAATCAACACAGAGTATAAAAGAAAACAAACAAAACATCAACTCAGCATTCGACCTTTCCTAACTTATTCACAACAATTCAATCAAAATAAAAAAATGCAAACATTCTCCACCACAAGAAAAAAGGATTTATGCTCAAATTATATGAAGCATACGAAATAAACAAAATCAAAGACACAATACAAGATATACAATCCTTAAATGAGAGATTAAGTACACAATACCATTTTTTCAAAATTACGTCACTCGTTTATAGCGTCCCTGATGATTGGCTAATTGGCCCGAAACATATGACTGAACAATAAATCAATAAAAAATGTTTAGAATAGTAAAATCCTTTTAATTAATTTATATAGGACGTATTGTTTTAATGCATGATGTTGGTTATCAACTTGTCTTTTTTTTAGATACACCCTTTGTTTCTCTGCACCGTATCAAAATCGTTTTCTAAATCTAGAAACGCGAAATATGCACTGGATTTGCTCAGTAATGTCTTCTGGATGATGTCTTAACTGTGAAGATATGGTCTTTTGTACTTTTCCCTTCCGAAAGCCACTTTGCTTCTTTAACTTTTTTATGCAAGAATAAAAATAAATCAAAATTCATTCCTATTTTGTTTCATCAGTTCAGTCAACTTAAAGTCTGAAAGCAAAGAATTAAGAGGGGAACTAAGAATCAGGCGATTTAAAAACATTTAAAGATGAAAATAAGGATGCTCCTTTTTTCAGTAGACTGACTACTGAAAAAAGGACAGACTGACAGAATTAGTCTTATGATATAGCGAAAACCATTTCACAGATGAGTAAACGTCGAAGTGTTGTGAAAACTGTAAACTGGTTTTATTGCGCTGTGAGTTTCGTAATTCGTAGAATTAATTAAATCAAATGAAAAGTGTTTATTCCCAAACAGGAATTTTGGTTCCAAAACAGGAATGTATTTTGGAAAAATGGGGATCCAGCTTCAAGTTTATTTTTATTTTATAATCGTATTCAGGTTTGGACAATATTCTTTTGGGAAAAATTGAGGCTAACTTCACGCTTTATAATATTTTGTTATTTTCATTCCCGTATCGAGAGTAAGGGAAACTGTTTCGTAAGCGGCTTTGCGTGAAAGACTGGCAAAAAATGTTAGCGAAGTTAATTGCTCTCGTAATTAGTCGGGTTTCAACTGTGATTAATGAGAACTACGGCAGGAATAAGGGAAGCAAAATCCCTTCCTGACTACACCTTTTGTTTCCAGCTAACCTCGGCTATTTTTTTCTTAATACCTCAATCAGTAAGCCATTACAAAAACGTTAATTACGAGAGTTACAAAATCGTT
This sequence comes from Diorygopyx duplodentatus, assembly GCA_033557515.1. NCBI lineage: Eukaryota > Metazoa > Arthropoda > Insecta > Coleoptera > Scarabaeidae > Diorygopyx > Diorygopyx duplodentatus. The sequence goes on along the minus strand of JAWQRJ010002220.1, from coordinate 4,840 downwards.
CAACCAATATTATTAATTACTGATTATTTACTGATATTAGTGGAAATTGTTCATAATGTTGCTTTTGAGCAACATTATATGTAGTAGACATGGTGGATTTATTGCTTTATTTTGTTATTAAGGTGGGTAAACTGGCTCCATGGCTCCATTGATTTTCGGGTAACTCAAGAAGAATTTAAATTGGACTATGTTTTTATAATAAACATTGATACGAATTAATTACTCGAGCGGACATAAATGCGTCGTTGTTGAAGTCAATAGCAGAGATGTAAGCGAGGAACAGATTGTAATCCATTTTATTCAAATCCCTGCTAAAACAAATCCTATCAAGCTTGGTGGTAATTCGCTTCGACAATTTCAGTAACTTGTTTATGAACTAAGCCTTGAAGGTTTGATGAAAAGCTGAAGCTATTTGTAAGGGAATAATCCGCTGTTAGAGAGGATATTTTGAAACATTTTGATGATGTTCATTACAAGTTTATGTCGGGTAAGCATTTTTTTCGTGAAACAGAAATAAGATGCGAGAAATAACTAATGAAATATTAAAAAGTAATAATGTTATTGTAATTATTAACACTGAGCAACTACATCCATATCTACTATCTTTTATGTTTGAAAATTTTAAATCCTTCGAGGTAAAAATTTCCAAAGAAAGATTACAGAGTTATTCTTTACATTACATACGGTCACCAACAGATCCCTTTCGCAAAATTCCCTTTAAAATGAGCGAAATTACGTGTCAGGTTCAGATGTGTCGGAAATTCAGCGTTTGCTCGTGCGAGGTCCGCCCACTCAAATAAATTCCAACTTTTCGAGGACGATGAAAAATTGCCGAAGAAGAAAATTAGATGATTATCGGGTGCAATCAGTTTAGGAAAGTGGGATTCTTTAAAACGGGAAATTGGCCGAAGGGGAGTTGGGGAAACTAGGCGTTAGCCGGTATTTGTGTGAAGTGATATCATTACTTTTGTCAGCTAACAAATAGTCGACGTACGTTTTCTGTATGTCTAGTATTTTTACTTTCTCTTACCTAAAGGTATAAGAGAATTCTGTTCTCCTTTCCCTCAAGTTGAAGATTTAATGATGACAGATCATACTACATAGCATTAGTGCCATGTAGAGCGTGGGTTATTAGTGCCATCAGATACTAGATATGTATCAGATTCTTCTTCTGCATCTGATACTGTCTCTGCACAACTCATTGTTTCTCAGTTGTGCAGAGATATGTTCTTTCTTTAATAGATACATTTACTTGGGGTTCATCTTAGTTTCCGCAAACATTTGTTTTTGATGTGAAACAATTGACATCATTTTCAGTTTCATCTACTTTTATAACGAGGATTCTATAAAGTATCGAATTTTTTTTTGGGGTAGAGGCAGTAACATCAGCTTAATATTCTTCAACAGATTGTATTTAATGACGAATGGGAATCGGGGAATTTGTATTAACATAAAGGAGAAATACAAACAAAACAAGATGAGAAATATATAAATGAAGATGCGGCTGTTAGAAGAAGGTATTATTAAATAAGTACAGATAAACAATTTACTGCAAAATATATTCAAATAAACATCCATCTAATAATATTCAAATCCCCTTTTGCTTGTAACTATATCTAATGTACCTATGGTTTTGATTTCCGGTTTTTCTATACCTTTAAGCTTTGTAACACATATTAAGCAAAATGCCACAAGCATAAGAGCTACCTTTTCAATATTCCCAGAGCAATAAATCTAAAGAGAATTACCTGGAGATCGCGCTAGCCTACAAATCTTACGGCTTCAATCAATCTAGTGAGCTGGAAAGGTTGCATTAACCCTGGATACACTTATCCTTTTCAGGGGTAAAAGCTACCAAGTTACAATAATGTGCTCTGGCATTACTCCAACATCGTAATTTATTAGCATTCTTTGTTAAATTATTACCGTTGTTTATAAATTAGTAAGGAATAAAAAATCCGATACACGAAAAAATATATAAAGAGATATAGGCATCAGTTTATAACGAGAAGGATTATAAAAGATGTAGACACCTACTTTGAAATGACCTTTAAGTATACCACACCAAATAAATTTTATATTTGAATGTTCCATCTTACAAATGGAAAACTTTAAACTTCTTTTATTTGTTTTATTTATTTAATTTACTAGGAAACCGTTTTCGGTACGTGAGCCGTCTTCAGTATTAATCTACAAAGAAGGCATATTAAATATAAAAATGTAAAGAAATACATCACGTTTAAAACCAATTTTAATAACAGTAAAGAATACTAATATTTGTATTATCTCACGTTCTTCTATGAAGTTATAACAGGAATAAAACAAGTACTTATCCACTAGACGCACTTTATAACAAATCTTATATTACGTAAGTATTGTTACTATTGCTACAATGCTTACATAACTATTGTTCTAACAAATAAATTTGTGCTATTGTTTCAAATTTTGTTTCTATTATTTTTAAGATTAATAAATGAAATGAGATTCATGATGTATTTAAATTTGTGCAGCAATCATCAATTAGTCATTGACTTACCGAAAGATCCAATGTATTGTGAATTTTGTTGAACCACGTACATGTATTATGGATTTTTGTTCCTAAAATGTAGTAATAGATTAACAAAGTCATTTTTAGAAATACTGTTCGCTTTTCAATAGATTCTGCTAAACAGGTCAGATTTGGCATAGAGTTGGCATGTTCAATGTTTTTGTTAAAAATTAATCATTTTAAGATGTAACATTCAAATTTCAAATATGAATTTTGAATTGTCTTTACATTCATATTAGAAACAACTTCTTCATATGATATTTTTTAACATTTCTTTCAAAACGGTACTTCACTGTTATCAAAACTTCACGTTCTGTGATTCGTTAATATTCTGTATGTTATATCGGCATAAAGAACTTTTATAAAGAATAATTTTACTCAAAAATATAAAATCAGGATGTGTATAGGCATTGCTAGGTCCATTCAGGGTACACACTATATATTTCTGTATTCTTTACATTTTCTAAGTTTTTAATTATAAAAATAACTAACTTTATAGTAATGTACATTAAAATGATCCTTATGGCAGTACTTTCATCTTTTATGCAAACAAAATTGGTTCACCACATAGGTTTCTACCGTAACTTGCTTGACTCACATTGGATGACTAACAAATAAAAATGTTATAATGAAACAAGCTTAATGCTCTACAATTACTTTTTATTTTGTATTTTGATAGGAAACCTATCATTGTCATGGTGTTGTAAACCAGAAATTATCTGCAACGGCAGTGTTACCTGCTTGCTGGCAGATAACCTTTCTTAAGAAAACTTAAGAAAGGATTCTTCTCATAAAAATAGTTTTATCAATTTCAAACATATATTATATAGAGCATTTGCATATTTATGTCATAATGAAACAAGATTTACACGTGTTTCGATAGAATTTTCTATTATTCTTGTTGTTCTGAAGTGTCTGTCCAATATACATGGCGCTACAAAATGAACAATTTAGTTTGTATACAGCAGAGTCATAATATGCTACTTTTTCTGTAAAGTTATTTTAAAATCGTCAATATTGATGGTTAAAAAAATGCTTGCTGAGTGATTCTATATGATATTGGAATGCCCCCGTAATTCTAATCCGCTGGGCAGGGAAATGAACAGTGGGTCAAATCTGATTAAAACCTCTGGAAGTAATTGATAGTTATTATTACCGTGCGACATCGGTAAGAGAAACTGCTATGCTCCAATTGACAGTCTTTACTTTTCATTTCCTCCCGTGATTTCCCGATTCCAATGTCAACATATCTGGTTGCTCCGGACATTCTTTCTTAAAACTGGTTCGGACTGTAGAATCGTTCTTAGGATTTCCAAAACAAACATTAGGTTTAGGTTGAGAATGCATATTAGAATGATGAGGCAGTTGAAAATGATTGTCTAACGTGAGTCGTACGAGGGCTAAATATTAAGGAAACTCCCACTTGAGGATGAAACTGACGAGCATTCAATGTAATTAACACATTTTCCGGTCCTGCATTTTCCGGTCCCAAATATTTACTTTTCGAAAATAAACTCTATAAAAAACTAAGTAGAGTAATTGCCATTCTAGTTGATTTCTGATTTAAAGGCGAATTTATGTTTTATGCTACCCCAGAATTGTTACAAAAATACTTTCTTAAATGAATTGAAGTCTTCACGTATTTGCACCACCACCTCTGCCTGAATACCCGCATTCTCTACAAATTGTGAACTAGCCCAGAATTGAATTTCATTGTATGGTATGTTGTAATATTTCATTCATCAAATGCAGGAATAAGACACTTTACATCTAAAAACATTTTAAGATCTAACCTACACCCGTGTAAATTTGTAGAAATTGTGCCTTCATTACGTCTATGCCTATTTTGAATCCTTACATTTTGATTTGTCACACAATTATAATTAATATTTTGCTTATTTGGTAATAAAATACTACTTTAGAACAGCCCATTATTTTCTATTGTATTTTTATGCAATTTGAAGAATGATTTATTGTCTAATTACTAACTAACTAAACTAAAAAAAACTAATCATTTGAAAATAAGAGTCCCAACTTAGTGACAGGTCGCTTCATAACTCCTCCATTCGTCGTGACCTCACTACTATTCTCATCAAGTCCTTTTCAGGGATAATTCTTAAAGGTTTATTTGTTTGAAAACAACAATGTCATCAACGCTAAAGTTCGGTATTGGAATGTTCTGCTTCTCTTATACAGGGTGCGGCAGAAATAACTCCCACATTTCGAAAAATCACTGAAGAGTCCCCAAACCAGGTAGGCGGGTACGGTCCATTCCGTTGGATAGGGTACATA